>BHFT01005836.1:22535-68086 GCA_004320025.1 Laticauda laticaudata
CCCCCCCCCCCCCCCGGTGTTTCCAGACCTCTTTGTCCTGGGAAACACTCATGGTGTAAAAACCAATGAGTGCTGGCAGGACTGCAATGGAATGTTTCTAAGGCATTTCCTAAATATTGCCATCGACCAAGTTTTTAAACATGAACTTCCTTCCTTCCAAGGACTGTTGGAGGCTCCCTCCCCTCTTCTTTCCACTGGAGGAGCTGTAAATGGTCTTTTCAGCATCTTTATCACCTTTTATTCAAGAGCTGTTGTAGATATTGAAAAATTATATTATTGGCTAGAGAACTCTAGCAGTTGAAGTCCACAAGTCCTAAAGTCTCCATGATTGGCAAACCTTGCCTCAAAGGAACTTAGTGAGTGAAATGTCAATTATTCATGTTCCCACTCTTCTTTCTCCCCTGTTTAGGCTCACATTGAGTCCCTGGAGGGCATCGCCCTTGAGGATCAAGTGATTCTTCTGGGTGGGATCCCTTTGGAAAATGATTCTGTCATTGGTCAATGTGGCATCAGTGATCTTACAACTTTGGAGGTTACTGCACGCATGCTTGGTGGTAAGTACCAAAGAGAGAGGACCTGGATGGAAGCTTGTTAGAAAAACTATGTCATTTCCAGAGCTGCTCTATACAAAAAAAAAAACCTGGGAAAGAAAAAAANTTAGAAAAACTATGTCATTTCCAGAGCTGCTCTATACAAAAAAAAAACCTGGGAAAGAAAAAAAATGTGATTTTTATTCTACAAATTTCTTTGCTGTGTTGGTAGAAGATACAGTCATGATGGACTTAACCATATATTACGCTTTATTCAGTTAACTCAATTTAAGTGACTCTGGCTTCCCCATGGACTTTGCTTGTCACAAGGATGCAAAAGATGATCATGTGACACCAGGACATGGCAACGGTCATAAGTACAAGACAAACATCTGAATTTGGAACACATGGCCATGGGGATTCTGCAATGGTTGTGTGATGATCAGGGAAGCAGCACACACCTAATAAATTCCCAAATGTAAATAAATTTCCTTTAATGCCTCCAACTTGGCCCCACTGTTCAATTGTTCGCAGTTGGAGATTAAACTCTTTCCAAAATCGTCTCCAGAAGAAAGAATTACAGTCCAAACTCAAAGTACAGATAACAGAAACAAAAAAAACCCAAAACAAACTGCACTGAAGGAATTTCCATGACAGACCAGGATAATTAATTACAAACTTCAAGAAGATAACAAGGCACAGTCCGTTGGAATAGCATCAACCAAGATAAACCTTAGCCAGGAATAAAACACGCTTTGCTTCTGGCAACACTGTGTTTTAACAATCTCTCTTATATACTAATTTCCCTAGCTGCAACCAATGAGGGAGATCATGGCCACTTTTTCTCTTGCAAGCCAAGTTGTTCCCTTCTCCGTTCCTCCCTGCATGTCCTAGGATGAAGAAGGGATGGGCCTGGTTCTTCCTCTGATTGCCCAGCCAGCTTCTGCCCTTCCCCAGCCTCCTCACAACCCCGGAGCCACGCTCCCACTCCCTGTCGGCTGTTCCTCCTCTTCCTCAGGGTCAGTCTCCAACAGGGGAATGACAGGTTGTTAAGCGTGAAAAATGGTCGTAAATCACTGTTTTTCAGTGATGTTATAATTACAAGCAGTTGTTAAGTTGAGGACTGCCTACAACTGGGTTTTGTCTTCATGCTGCAATACACTCAGCTCCCTTTAGGACCAAGTGAATGTAGCCAGCGTGTCTGTGACTCTTTTTTTGTGAGAGGATTGATCCCATACAGGTAGTCCTCAACAATAGTTCACTTAATGACCATTTGAAGTCACAACGGCACTGAAAAAAGCGACCGACGACCGTTTTTCACCCTCACAACCATGTGGTCACGTGAGCAAAATTCAGATGCTTGGCAACTGGTTCCTATTTATGCCTGTTGCAGTGTCCTGGGGTCACGTGATCCACTTTTGCGATCTTCTGGCAAGCAAAGTCAATGGGGGAAGCCAGATTCACTTAATCATGTGACTAACTTAACAACTGCAGTGATTCACTTAACGATGGTGGCAAGAAAGGTGGTTAAGTAGGGCAAAACTCACTTAACAAATATCTTGCTTAACAGCAGAAATATTGGCCTCAATTATGGTTGTAAGTCAAGGACTATCTTTACATTAACCTCACAGTCCCTTGTGACTCTGATATAATAAAGCCAGTTCCTTTGTCGTTGGGCATGTGGGGGAATCAACTCAAAATATTTCTCTGGTCTTTTTAGAGCTGCCAACAGAAAAGGGAGAGGGGGAAAGGGGTTTAAAAGAGCAGTGCGGCAGCTTGGAAACCAAAAGTGCATTCCATAAATAGTTTTCAAAGATAGTAACTGGGTGACTGAAGTTTCTGCCACGCAAAATTCTAATTGGAGAGCCTGATTGATGACTCTGGGCTATGGATGTGTCCCATTGGAGAATATGAATTACGAAACACTTGGGGGGAAACCAGGGTCAAGAGTGAGAATGGTGTGTCTCAGTGCCGGCATGTTAACTCCCAATAAATCCTTTTGAAGTTTTGGAAGTTTGGCTCGAGACTCAGGATTTAAATGGGGGAAACTGCTGGAATCCTGATAGCGGGTTTGTTATCTGTCCCCTGTAAAATCGGCCTCCTCCATTTTGCTTTTCTCTCTAGGGAAGGTGCATGGTTCCCTGGCTCGTGCTGGCAAAGTGAGAGGCCAGACTCCAAAGGTAGGCAGTTCGAGACGATCCCAACCCCCCAGTTGTGCTTGGGAGGGTGGGGGTGTTTGGGGCATTCTTTACCCTGCTGCTTGTCGGACCCCTAAGGACAGGGGCCGGCTCTTCATTTCAATTTCAATTGCTGGGCAGAGACCCTTCGCCTAGAAATGAAATGAGAACTCAGAACATAGAATCCTAGAATTGGAAAGGGAACTCGGAGGTCTTCTAGTCCAGCCCACTTTCTTAAGTCTGGAGACCTTAAGGCCAGGCCTGTCAAACTGGCGGCCCACGGGCCGGATGCATCTGCCCAACATCAAGAGCTAAAATGAATTCTGGGAAGAGAAGGCTGGCCGGATCTTTTGACCGATGCCTGCTTAACGTTCTCTCAGGTTGCTAAGCAAGAGAAGAAGAAGAAGAAAACCGGGAGGGCCAAGAGGCGCATGCAGTACAATCGCCGATTTGTCAACGTCGTGCCCGGCTTTGGTAAAAAGAAGGGGCCTAATGCCAACTCCTAAAGAGCACCCTGTCATATAATAAAACCATATATTTGCTCGAACCATTTCCTGGTGTTGCTGCTGCTTTTTCCTGTTTGGGGCATGAGCTCAGGTCAACCTTTTGCCATTATTGGCGAAAGAGGGAGGAGGGCTTTATATATATGTGGTTCCCCGGGAATATTTTGGATTTAAATCATCATCATCTTTTAACAACCCCATAATCTTTTTCGGGGTGGAGTTTGGGCAACTGAATGGAGCTAGCAGAGTATTTTTACTGGCCGGATGCCCTTCCTGTCACCAAGGCGGAGTTTTGTTCAGCAGATGTATTCCTATTGTGCCCAGAGAGAGAAATATCTGGCTCTACGTAGGATTGAACTCACAGCCTCCTGATTCTGAGGCCAGAGCTCCACCTCTAGGTCACCAGCACCACTCTTTAAGATTTTGCATTTAAGTGTGTTGTGTGAATTGTCTGAAGTGTTTCTTAACCGTGACAAGTTTAAAACACGTGGACTTTAACTCCAGGAATTCCCTAAGGCAGCCATGAAAAAATAGTTACACAGGTAGTCCTGACCTTATGACCATAATTGATCCCCCAAAAATGTTTTATCTTGCCAAGCGGGATGGTGGTTAAATGAGTTTTGCCCCATTTTGCAACCTTTCTTGCCACTTCTGTCAAAAGGAATCGTGGCAGTTATTTAGTAACACTGTTAAATGAAACTGGCTTCCCCTTTTGTCAGACAGTTGCATACTGGAATCACATTCCCCCCCCCCCCCCNTCCCCCCCCCCCCATCACACAGCAGCCGTCATAAATGTGAATCGGTTGAATTTTAATCACAGGACCACAAAGACGCTGCTACAGATAGAAAAACCGACCATAAGTCACTTTTTTTCCCCACTGCTGTTCAAACTGTCACTAAGTTGAAATGTTTTAAGTCGAGGACTCCACGTATGAAGAAATCTAGTGGGTCGAGAATTGGCTTTTAATAGGATCTAGTATCTTGCACCTTGAGAGCCAAGTCCCCCAAAGGATTTAAGAATTTGAGATGCAGTTTTAGCATCTCAGAATTGTATTCTTGATATCTTTGTTTATTGCTTTTATTCTGTTTTTAACTGTTAGCCATCCAGAGGTAACCCTCAAATTATGACCATAATGGAGCCCAAAATTTCCACGGCTAAGCAAGACAGTTTATGTGAGTTTTTCCCCCTTTTTGCCACGGTTGTTAAAATGAATCGCTGTGGTTAGGGTTGTTCAGTGAAACATGGATTCCCCACCGATCGCTGGTCAGAAAGAAGGTTGCAAACTTTCACGTGCAACCGTCATAAAATGCATGCCTGTTGCAAGCAGCTGAATTTTAATCCTGTTAAGACCAGGGATGCTGCAACGGTTGTTAAGTGTGAAATTTGGTTGTAAGTCAGTGCTTTTCTGACTTGAAACAGTCAAGTTCCAAACTGTCTCTGATAGAAGAATTGGACTGAAGCCAATCCTCCATGTGCAGCTGCTGTCAAGGACACACACATCTCACCCCTTAAAGCAGAGGTCTTCAAACTCGACAGCTTTAAGACTTGTGGACTTCAACTCCCAGAATTCCCCCTCCAGTCGTGTTAGCTTGGGAATTGTGGGAGTTGAAGTCCACAAATCTTAAGGTTGCCAAGTTGGGGGACCTCTGAGACAGAGCCTTTTAGAACCATTTCGTTTTTTAAACCTTGGCAGCTTGAAGCTTAGGTGGACTTCATTTCCTAGAATTCTTTTCCTTGAAAAACAGAAAAAAATATATATTTTTTTTTTGGGGGGGGGAGTTATTAACAGATTAACAAGAGTTGGAAGGGACCTTAAAGGTCATCTAGTCCACACTCACCCAAGCAAGAGATCCTACACCATTTCTGACAGATACTCAGATACAAGAGCTCCAGTACCCGTTTTTAAAGCTGGAGGTGTCTTCACAACTCCGCGAAACTCTGCAAAACATCCAAGAAACGGTGTAGCGCTGCACGCTACACAACTGTTTATGGCAGGGCCCGGGGCATCATGGTCAATGTAGTTTTCTTCAAGAGATGAAGCAAAACGGCAGGACTACGTCTCCCATTAACCCTCTGAAGCGCATTTCAAGACGCGCCTGCGTGTTAGGACAAGGGAAGATGAGTTTCCTCTCTCTCTCTCTCTCTCTCTCTCTCTCTCCGGAAATAGCCGAGCGCGTTCTCGGAGCAGCTCGGGCGCCTTCGACGCATGGAGGCCTCAGGTGGATGCGGCCTGTGTCAGGCCGAGCGGGCGCCCTACACCTGCCCTCGCTGCCACGTCCGCTTCTGTTCCGTGCCTTGCTACCGGGAGCACGGCTCCTGCGCCCGGGACTTCCAGACGCGAGAGTTGCAACTTCGGCTCCGGGGCCAGCGTGGGGACGCGGGTGCGCGAGGCCGCCTGAGGGAGGCCCTCCTCCGGCTGCAGGAGCTACGCGAGCCCGGGGATGTGGACCCCGAGCTAAGCCTCGACCCGCAGGCGGACGACCTGTGGGAGCAGCTGAGCCCTCAGCAGCGCCAGAGGTTCCAACAGCTGCTGAGCAGCGGGAAGATCTCGGGGCTGCTGCCTCCCTGGAAGCCCTGGTGGGTCGTGGCCAGCCAGGGGCCACCAATGGTCCAGCTGCTTGAAACGAACGATGCCCAGGACTCACAGCCACGGCAGCAACAGGGAGCCAAACCAGACCTGAAGGCTTCATCCCAGCCTCCAAACAAAGAGACGGTCGTGGGGGACCGAAATCATCGGCCTCCTGCCCGGGATTCGAACCCGCTACCCACCCTGCCTAAGGCGATCCGCCCATTGAGTGACCTGGCCAGCGGCCCCGTCTCCCCCCTGGTGCGCTTCCAGCTGCCCAACGTCCTCTACGCCTACACCTATACCCTGTCGCTCTACAACGGAGAGACCGACGATGCCCAGGTGTTGCCCGAAGTCTGCGAGACCCTCTTGGACCTCTCGGCCGTGCTGGGTGCCCAGCGCGTCTTCTCCTCCACGGGGGAGGCCCTGCAAGCAGCCCTGCAGGCCATCACGGACGGACAGTACCCGGAGTGCCCGCTGGGGAAGGCCGGAGCGATGGAGGCGGTGGGCCAGATTTTAAGAGGGAAGCAGAACCAGTTTGCCCTGGCGGCCTTCGCCCACCTGGCCCGATTGCTGAGCCAAGGCAAATGCCGAGTTGCCCCCCAGGACCAGCCCAGGATCTACAAAGCTAAGAAAAAATGTGAATTCCTGCTTTCCTGGGCGAAGGAGGAGGAGGAGCAGCTCCCTTCCCTGGCTTTGGAAGTCCAGAGGGAATACGTAGCCCATGTGGTAGAGACCAGGGAAGTGGGCGCCATCACCCAGGAGCTGGAGAAGATGTGGGGAGGGAAAGTGCCCCCTTCCAAAAGGCCTCTGATAGAAGAATTGGACTGAAGCCAATCCTCCATGCAAAGTCTGTTTCACCCCAACTGCAGCTATCAAAGACACACACACACTCTCACACATCTCACCCCTTAAAGCAGAGGTCTTCAAACTTGACAGCTTTAAGACTTGTAGACTTCAACTCCCAGATTTCCTCCTCCAGTTATGTTAGCTCACAAATTCTGGGGGTTGAGGCCCACAAACTTGCCAAGTTTGAAGACCCTTGCCTTAAAGAGTGAGATAAAGTGTGCAGTAGATTTTCCTCCCTGGTTGAAGAAGGGAAGTTTTCTCTTTTCCTAGGGGTGGTCCAGAAAGAGGGAGGGACAGGAGAGGGCCTGGGGGTGAGGGGGGAGAAGAGGTCCAGTGGATCACAGCACCGGGGTCCTGGGGTTTGAAGCTTAAACAGGGGGGGAAAGTCAGTTTTGTTTTTCTCCTACTCCACAAAAATGAACACGGATTAGTGGCCAACAGTGGGAAAGCTGTGATTAAAAAAAGACCAAGAATCCTCGGTTTGTGCCCTCTTGTTTTGTTTCCTGCTTTCTTTTAAC
This sequence comes from Laticauda laticaudata, assembly GCA_004320025.1. Classification (NCBI taxonomy): domain Eukaryota; kingdom Metazoa; phylum Chordata; class Lepidosauria; order Squamata; family Elapidae; genus Laticauda; species Laticauda laticaudata. The sequence goes on from BHFT01005836.1 coordinate 29,680, forward strand.
CTGGTTAACACAAAAAGGTTTATTCGTGGGTTGAGAATGAAATCATCGTGCAATGATTTCTCAACTTTTTAAGATTTGGGGAATTCTGGGAATTGAAGTCCAAATGTCTTAAAAATTTAACCAAGCTGGCTGGGAAGTTAGGGTCATAAAAAATAAGTCATGGTATAATAAGATGGGGACTGGGTTAGGGACTTCTGTCCTCACTGTGTGTTGTGTTTGAGTGGAGAGGGTGCACAAAGGGAGGCTTAGCCAATCTCATTGTACACAGGTTGTCTGACAATAAAGGTAATAAGAACGAAGGAAGAAGAAAAGAGTAGTAGTAGTCAAGGACTGCCTGTACAGTATTAGTTTTAAAGTGGGACATCTAAAATGAATATTCGGAGACGGGTGTGTATCTAGTGCCTCTTAAAACTTGTGTTTCCCCAAACAATACAGAGTAGAAAAATTGCAAAAATTACCCTCCAAATCCAGTAGGTTTTTTTTTCCCCATTCCTTTTATTTCCTTTCAAATAACTGCAGAAGCCAACAATTCCTTAATTCTGCAGCTACCAAAGGATCCCAAGAGAGCAAGTCCAGTTCAGGTCTCTAGATTGGATTCCCTCAGAGATGCCTTGCCTTGTTTCCCCTCCCATGTCCCAATACAGTTAGTCCTTGGCTTACCATACAAGTTTCTTTAATGATAGTTCAAAACACCCCTGAAAAAAAAAAATGACCATTTTTCACACAACTGTTGCAGCTTCCCCAGGGTCACGTGATCCAAATTCAGACTCTTGACCACTATCTCACAGTTCTGACAATTGCAGTGTCCCCGGGAGTCACATGGATCCCCTTTTGTGACCTGACAAAGTCAAATGAGGAAGCCAGGTTCACTTAACCAACTGTGTTACTTAACAACTGCAGTGAATCACTTAACAAATGTGGCAAGTAAGGTCATAAAATGGGGCAAAACTCACGTAACAGATGTCTCACTGAGCAACAGATCAATCGTAGTCAATTGTTAAGTCAAGGACTATTATTAATGCGATTCAGAGAAATCCCCTTTCAAAAAAGATTTCATTGCTAGCTACAAATAAAACAGTTCACTATTTTCCATTGCAAAGAATATTTTTATTATTCCCAGCATCTAATTATTTGCTATTCAAGAACAAAAAAACCAAATTTTTGAGTTTTAAATGTTATTTTTTTAAAAGCTGCCATAATCCAATCCTCAAAAGACCTAGTTAAATTTTAAAAAAAACCCTAAAAGTTAATTGTTATGTCTCTGAAAATCTCTAACACCAGTTTCTAATAGGTGTCATTTTTGTGACACTCCAAATTAGATCTCCTTTATTATTTCAGCCTGCCTGTTAGTATTGCTTTGTTAATTTGTAGAGTTTCGAGTTTAAGAATTTCCCAAGGATCCTATTAATCCCTTTAAAAAATATTCAGCTTCTACCTCGAGCATCTTACTGAACACTTGCAAATGTGGTGAACCGTTAGGAGATGAAAAAGCATCACCAAAGAGCTTTGATTGTTCCGTTGAAACCCCTGGAAAGTGTGCAGAGAAGAGCAACAAAGATGGTTGAAGGTCTGGAGGCTACGTCGTCGTATGAAGAATGGCCGCCGGCATCTCCAGTAGCCAAATCGGGAGACGGCGGCTTGGGAGTCAGGATCAGCATCACGGTAATTTTAGAGCTCTTGAGGGGGAAGAGGGAATGGATCTGAGACACAGAGAGAGAGACAGAGATAGAGACAGAGAATCTGCCAGCCCTCAGGATCTGGAGGTGGCTGATAAGGAAGAAGAGGAACAGCTGGGTCCAGTGCATGATGCACAGAAGGCACAGGAGAGGAGAGCAGTGGAAATCTATGGGGTGGTCCTTGGGACAGAAGAGCCACCACTGCTAGTTCTGGGGATAAAAGGCAGGGGGCGGAGATAAATAGGTTAAGAGTTGTCTAGCCTGTTGAGCATGGTAAGGCTTAAGGGGAGACATGATAGCAGTCTTCCACTACTTGAGGGGCTGTGTTGTGGTTCACTGGCAGCAGGAGTGGACAGCTGAGGTCTCGGAGAGCGAGGACTCCGATGAGGGGCCTGCGTGTGAGGCAGGGATGGGCCAGGACCATCAGGGAGAAGAATGCTGCCTTTGGAGAAGGTGGAGTCTGACAGCAGTGAGGAAGAGGCCCCTGAGGAGCCTGTGCCCAGTGCATGTACACGTAGGGCTGCTCAAAGAGCAGCTGCAGCAGCACGGGCGACTCGGGAGTAAGGCTGCAAGGTAATGTCCCCTCCCTTAAGAGATAAAAGCCAGCTGAGAAACCGGAGTTCTTTGCAGGAAGGAAAGAAATTTTTGCACTCAAGCCTTGCGGACGTTCAGGATATCTTGCTTGGTGTTTGGAGACTCCTTGTGTTTGAGATATTTCTTAGTAACTTTATCTCGTGTTCTTGTCAGCCTTGCACCACCTTGGCAAGGCTCGTTCTTATCAGAAACAATTAGTTTGAAACAGCCTTTTAACCGGGAAGGAACGGAATTGGTAAAGAATCATTAAAAGGTTTCGTGTTTGTTTCCTTGGAACAAGGTTTGGGTCAGAACAGGCTGTCACAAGAGAAGAGGGCATTGAGATGCTTTGCACCTCCAAAGAGCCAGAATGCAGGATGAGAAACAAGGGGTGGAAGCTAGTCAGAGGGAGATCCCACCTGGGACTATGGAGAAATTTCCTGACAGTGTCAGCTGCCACCTTATGCCTGCCACGATCTGTGGGGAAGGAGGATGAAGGGACAGAAAGTGCTCCAAAGTCACACAGAAAGAGGAGGTCACAGACCAACCTGGACTCAGACTGGCCATGATGGAAACATAAATATAAAGATAGAAACATCTTGCAAGAGCTTGATTGATTGGTGGGCAGCGGGAGGCAGAGAAGCAGGAGGGAAACTGGAACTTAGTGATTTTGTGGCGTGTGAATCTCAGTTCTGGCTTTGCTTTACTGTAATTCACTTGACCTTCGTGAAACTTATTACCTTTTAAAACAAATGTCCTTAAGGCTTGTTCTTACTTAGAAGCTCAAGCTGAGACGGGTCTGATAGGAACCCTTGTTTCTGGAAGTTGTGGCTGCTCCATCACTGATGGTTTTAAGGAAAGACTGGACAACCATTTGTCCAAAATTGTATAGGCCGAGTCAGGGAGATGGACTAGAGGACCTCTGAGGTCCCTTCTGTTATTCTGTTACTCTGTTATTCTGGGTCCTAAAAAAAAAATATCAATCTATTTCGATAAAAATGATTCCAGCTCCAAAGTCGTCTTTTTCCAGTCTCTTTTCCTCATCAGGAACAGAAATCTAGACAATTGGAAGACAGGAAAGGAGGTCAAAGGAAGATTTCTCCAGGCGACGAATGTGAAACAGGGAGAATGTCTATGGAAGAAAAATCCAGCCATCTTGATGGGGCAAAGTTTAGAGAAACAGCGATGAACTGCTGACACTCTTTTCCCCCATTTGCCAGGCCATGTCGGTGTCTTCTTTCTCAGGCTGCCTTGAAGCCAGGAGACCATTCTGCTCTGAGATGAGTCCAGAGACCACGTGGAAAATGGGGGTTGAGGAATTCAGTAGAGATATGGGAAAATCCGGTAGGGGACACGCCGGCAATATTCTTGCCACGCCAGCCCATACTTCCTCAGGCATTGGTGCTCGTCCCGGGCATCCCGATGAGCGAGCAGTAGAGTGAAATAGATGACATAAAAATAAGGCAAGATGTGAGTGAAGCCTGCAGTGAAAACAAATGAAAGGCCAGCTTAGATTCCTGCCTCATAGAAGACCTCCAAGGTCCCTTCCAACTCTATTATTCGATTATGCTTCTATGCCTTTTCCATTTCTATTTCTGTTCAATTTCTATTCCTATTCTTATTCCATTCCATATTGTATATTCTATTTGTTTCAATATTTATTCTCTTCTATTCTCTATATTTTCTGTTCTCTATATTGTCTATTCTATTCTATCTTCTTTTCTATTCTTTCCAATATTCTATTCTATTCCTTCCAATATCTATTCTATTCTATTCTATTCTATTCTATTCCTTCCAATATTTATGCTGTGCTGTTCTGTTCTATTCCTTCCAATCTCTATTCTATTCCTTCCAATTTCTATTCTATTCAATGCTGTTCTCTTCTATTCCTTCCAATATCTATTCTATTCCTTCCAATTTCTATTCTATTCTATTCTATTCTATTCTATTCTATTTCTTCCAATATTTAAGCTGTGCTGTTCTGTTCTATTCCTTCCAATTTCTATTCTATTCCTTCCAGTATCCTATCCTATCCTATCCTATTCTATTCCTTCTAATATTTATTCTATTCGATGCTGTGCTGTGCTGTTCTGTTCTATTCCTTCCAATATCTATTCTGTTCCTTCCAATTTCTATTCTGTTCCTTCCAATATCTGTTCTGTTCTGTTCTATTCTATTCTATTCTATTCTATTCCCATTCTAGATTGCTGCAGAGAAACTAAACTGGAGCCTCTCCTAGATGCCTGCCCCTTACCGCAGGGCAAGGACCATGCAAAAGCCATGATCAGGTCCCCTAAATAGTTGGGGTGTCGCACAAAACCCCACCAGCCAGAGACCAGGAGGCGCCGACCGGTTGCCGTAGGGATTGTCCGGAGCCCTGAGGGGGAAAAAAAGAGAGTGATGGAAAGTCTCCTCTTTGAGCAGGAGGATGGACTAGGCTGTCATCCAACCCACTGCGCAAGCAGACCCTATACCAAAGGGAGTCAAGCTCGATTTCACTGAGGGCCACATCAGGGTTGTGTTTGACCTGGGGGGGGGGGGATGGNGGGGGACAGGCGCATGGCCAAGGTGGTTGTGGCCATTTTCCCCTTCCCAGAGGCTCGAGGGAAGCCTCTGCAGCCTTTGGAGGCTGAAAAACAGGCCCATTTCGTCACTTCCAGTATTTCCGGAAGGCCCATTTTTTCAGCCTCCTGAGGCTGCAGAGGCTTCCCTTGAGCCTCCGGGAAGGGGAAAATGGCCTCAAACGGGCTGAAAATCAGCTGGGAGGTGCACGCATGCACGGTGCAGGTATGTTTGGCTAGGGCTCATGTACCCACACAAATGGCTCTGTGTACCATCTTCGGCATGCATGCTACAGGTTCGCCATCACAGGCCTAGGTTAAAAGGAAGCAGACCCACCATGTTGTTAAATGCACCTGCCACGTTTTGGACCTGGTCAAGTCTCTCTTGTAAACCCACCCCACAAACTGAAATGTGTGTAGCTACAAACCAGCCACTCTGGGATCAGCAGGATTCCGTCGGAAGGTGTTTTTCTGGGAATTGGCACCACGGAATATGGAATACCCCAGGGCTACAAAATGAAAAAAAAAACACCCGAAATTGAGATGATTACAGTGTATTGAATCATAGCGTCATACAGTTAGAAGGGACCTTAGAGGGAATCCAGCCCAACCATTTCTCTTGGCACAGGGGCCACCAGATCAATGCTTCCCAAAATTGCCAACTTCCAGCTGCATGGACATCAACTCCCAGAATTCTGACCAATGGCCATGTTGACTGGAATTCTGGGATTTGAAGTTCACATGCACAGAAATCATTAAGGTTGGAAAAACCCTGAATTGGATGGATACCCATGCAGCCTCTATTGGAAGACAACAAAAAGAAAATAGGAATGGAATGGAATAGAAGAGAATGCTCTGTTACTCTGTAAAATAAAGAAGAATAGAATTAGAATAGAATAGAATACTCTGTTCTGTAAAATAATAGAATATAATAAGGAATAGAATAGGACTAGAATGCTCTGTTATTCTGTTATTTTATAAAATAAATAATAGAATAGAATAGAATAAAATGCTCTGTTCTGTAAAATAAATAATAGAATATGGAATAGAATATAGAATAAGAATAGGATAGGATAGAATAGAATAGAATAGAATACTCTGTTCTGTAAAATAATAGAATATAATAGGGAATAGATTAGACTAGAATGCTTTGTTATTTTGTAAAATAAATAATAGAATAGAATATACAATAGAATAGAATGCTCTGTTCTGTAAAATAAATAATAGAATATGGAATAGAATATAGAATAAGAATAAGAATAGAATAGAAATGGAATAGAATAGAATGAGTTAGAAGGGACCTTACAGGTTTAGTCCAGTCCCTCCCACCTCACTCAAGCAGGAGATAACGAAAGCATGATGTGCATGCTCAGAGGGCCTGTTTGTAGCCTCACTCACCATTTAGGAGGACAATGCCCCCCGCCAGAGGCAGGCTAAGCTTCTGGGGGTGAGTTACGAGGAAGCAGGACTGGAGGCTGTACAGGAACGGCACCCAGGCCAGGTCCCCGTAAGCGAGCATGAACCCGAAGCCATCCTGGACGATATCCATTGTGGTGAGAATGGCCTCCTGCAAAATATTCCTAAAAATGTCAGCACCAATTTCTTGACGCCAGTCTTTCTCGACCTTGGCCCCTTGAAGATGGGTGGACTTCAACTCCCAGAATTCCCCAGCCAGATAGCTGGGGAATTCTGGGAGTTGAAGTCCACCCATCTTCAAAGGGCCAAGGTCGAGAAAGACTGCTCTAGCTTCATCCAGCTGTGCAAATAGCCGTGGATCGCTCAAAGCACTGAGTCAAGCCAGATTGCGCAACCAGCCTTGTGCCTCTAAAATTATTTGCTCGCCAAATAATCTGGGAGGCTCCAAGATGGGGAAATATTTTGTTTTTCTCCCAAGCGCCAAGGAGCACTTGTTAAACTTTTTTGGACCCCTCCCCTTCCCCGTGGCCTGGCCTGCTGGCCTGCTTCAACCTACCTCATGCCAGAAGGCGTCTACCACGTAAAGAAGTTGGAAGGCATTAACCAGGATCATGGCCAGAGAGGGGCTGCCTCTCAGCTCTGTCTCTTTAACCAACATTGCCATGTTGATCAGGGCCTGGGGGGGGGGGAGAGAGAGAGGAGGAGACAGACAGTCCAGCGATGAGAACAGGTTTATCTTTCATTTCCTTTATTTGTTTCTTCCTCTGTTTTCCCAACAACATTGGATTTAAAACAACATATGGAATAAAATTAGGAAGCGGGAGGCTAAATAACATGAAGAAACAGTTGCAGGAACTGGGTTTTGGCTAAGTCTAGAAGAAAAGAAGGGCAGGGGAACATGAAAAGGAGTTGCTCCACTATTTGAGGGGCTGCCCCAAGGAAGAGGAAGGGGTCAAGCTATTCTCCAAAGCACCTGAAGGCAGGACAAAGAAGCAACGGGTGGAAAACGAATCAAGGAGAGAAGCAACCTGGAACTCAGGGGGAATTTCTTTGACAGTGAGAACAATTTACCCAGGAGAAATTTGCTTGCTTTCAGGAGTCGTCCATCACTGAAGGTTTTTAAAGAAAAGAGACTGGACAACCATTTCTCTGAAATAGCATCGGGTCTCCTGCTTGAGCAGGAGGTTTGGACTAGAAGACGTCCAAGGTCCCTTCCAACTCTCTTATTCTTAATTCTAAATCTCTGCAGTCTTGGAGAAAGGGACATCATTTAATCCTTGCTTCCCAAGGATCAGGTGAAATTGTCTGGATCACATTCCTGCCCAACGCATTAATCTTTCCTTTCCTTTCCTTTCCTTTCCTTTCCTTTCCTTTCCTTTCCTTTCCTTTCCTTTCTCCTTTCCTTACATTTCATTTCTTTCCCTTCCTTCCTTTCCCCTTTCCTTTCTTCCTTTCCTTTCCTTTCCTTTCCTTTCCTTTCCTTTCCTTTCCTTTTTCCTTTCCTTACATTTCATTTCTTTCCCTTCCCTTCCTTCCCCTTTCCTTTCTTCCTTTCCTTTCCTTTCCTTTCCTTTCCTTTCCTTTTTCCTTTCCTTTCCTTACATTTCATTTCTTCACACCATAGGATACGAAGACAGCGTCTCGCTGCTGAAGCTCATCAAAACTTGCAAATTCCAGTAAGAACACAGAATATAGAATGACAGGGTCCTTGGAGGTCTTCTAGCCCAACCCCTAGACAAATGGCTGTCCAGTTTCTTCTTGAGCAGCCACAAGTTCTGGAGGCAAATTCCGTCCCACTGATCGATTGCTCTGTCTATCAGAAGAGAAGCCCCCTCTCTCCCAGCCCTTCCCAATATATGCCTCTTATTGGGGGTCAGGAGGTCCCTGTTAGGTTCTCCTCACCACCATCGCAAGGACGCTTACCCAGCCGAGGAGACCTGGGCGCAACTCGCAGAAGAATTTGAGATCGAAGAGCCCAAGGCGCGGGTTCAACTCGTGGCCCATGAAGAAGTCATAAACGGGGTTTCCTGCAGGAGGGGAGGGGGGAGAAACACCCCAAAACTTTTTCCGAAACTTTCAGAAGTGCCCGGGTGAGCATGGCAGAGCTGGCATTCAGCCGGTTCTGACCAGTTCTGCAGAACCGGTAGAGGAAATTTTGAGTAGTTTGGAGAACCGGCCAATCTCACCTCTGACTGGCCCCACCCCCTTTTATTCTCCGCCTCCCGAGTCACAGCTGATTGGCTGGGTCTTCTTTGGTTGCCCTGCACAGGAGAACGGAGCTGGAAAGCAGGTCAGTGGGGTGGGGATGGAATGGGGATTTTGCAGTATATCCTTCCCCTGCCACGCCCATCAAGCCACGCCTGCCAAGCCACGCCCACAGAACTGGTAGTAAAAAACTTTGAATCCCACCACTGGAGCACAGCCTTCATTCCTCTCCTACTTCCCAGGAAAACTGCCCAATACCGGTACAGTGGATCCTCAGGTGATGACCACAGCTGAGCCCAAAATTTATGTTGCTAAGTGAAACATTTGTTAAACGAGTTTGCCCAAGAATAGAATAGAACAGAATATAATGGAAAAGAGAAGAGAGAATGGAATAGAATAGAATAGGAAAGAATATGGAATGGAATGGAACAGAACGGAATGGAACAGAATAGAATGGAATGGAATAGAATAGAATAGAATAATGGAATAGAATAGAATAGAATAGAATAATGGAATGAAATGAAATGAAATGAAATAGAAAAGAATAAAAGAATGAAATGGAATGGAATGGAATAGAACAGAAGAATGGAATAGAATAGAATAGAAGAGAAGAGAAGAGAAGAGAAGAGAAGAGAAGAGAAGAGAAGAGAAGAGAAGAGAAGAGAAGAATGGAATGAAATGAAATGAAATGGAATGGAATAGAAAAGAATAAAAGAATGGAATAGAATAGAATAGAATAAGAATAGAAGAATGGAATGGAATGAAATGGAATAGAATAAAAGAATGGAATGAAATGGAATGAAATAGAATGGAATGGAATAGAATAGAATAGAGGAATGGAATGGAATAGAATAGAATAAATAGAACAGAATAGAATAGAAAAGAATAGAATAGAATAGAATTAAATGTAGGTTAGGATAGGATAGGAGTTGGAAGGGACCTTGGAGGTCTTCTAATCCAACTCCCTTCTCAGACAAGAAACCTTATACTATTTCAAACTGTCCAATCTCTTCTTAAGAGAAGCTGTCCAGACTCTTCTTAAGAACTTCCAGTGTTGGAGCAACTGCAACTTCTGGTGGCAAGCAGTTCCACTGGTTAATTGTCCTCACTGTCAGAAAGTTCCAGGTTGCTTCTCTCCTTCATTAGTTTCCATCCATTGTTTGTCTTGCCTTCTAGTGCTTGACTCCCTCTTTAGTTGTGGGTGCTCCAACTCTGGAGGCTTTTAAGAAGAGATTGGAGAGCCATTGTCTGGAATGGTATATATACGGTCTCCTGCTTGAGCAGGGGGTTGGACTAGATCCCCAGTCACCAACCTTTTGGACCTCAGGGACCACCAAACTCATAATTTTAAATCCCGTGGACCAGAGACCCTGGGGAAATCCCCCAAAAAGTCTGCAGGAAAATTCCCCACCCTGTTTTCCTACTGATCGATGATTCTTTATTTAGGATCGCAGGATACCGTCTCCAGCTCTGTTCTCAGGGGGAGAGAGACAGACTTTTGGCTTCATGCAAGGAAAGCAGCAGAAGTTTTTCTTTCTCTCTCTCAAACTCCACCAGAAATGAGTCTTTGCTGGCGCAGCCTCTTGGAGCAGGGAGGCATTGCAGGGTCTCCCAAAGACTCATTTCTGGTGGAGTTTGGAGGAGAGAAAGAAAGACTTCTGCTGCTTTCCTTGCATGCAGAAGAAAGAAAGAAGCGGAAAGAAGCAGCCCGGTGGCCAGGCCAGGCGCGTGGGGCGCATGGGGCAAGTTCCTCCCCTCCACCCTTACCCCCCTCCCCTCACCACCTTGTGTGGTTCACAATGCAAGCGATGCAAGCCTTGTGTTCCTGCAGGCCATGTGGGCGGCACAGCCTTGTGTTCCCGCACAGCCTGGATTAAATGCTTTGGGGGTGACATTTCTCAGCGGACCACCAAAATGTTCTCACAGACCACCAGTGACCCCCAGCCCATCGGCTGGCGAACACTGGACCCGAAGACCTCCAAGGCTCCTTCCCACTGCATTATTCTATTATCTTAAAGTCGCCAAGAGGGAGAAACATTGGGCTAATCTATTTTAAGACTGCAATGGGGATTGAAATTCCCTTCTCCGGGCTTTTCCTCATTCCATAGCCCCCATTGAGTTTTCCAGATTTGGGGGGCCCTTACCTGAATTCCCGCTGGGAGCCAAGGCTGTCTCTGGGGCCAGCAGTGCCTTGAAATAGAGAAGGACGCTGAGACCAAAAGCCAGGACCGTCGCCGCAAAGGCCAGCTGCAGGATGTGATCGTAGATGTAGCTCAGGCGTAACCCTCCAGCCAGTCCGGCGCCCAACATCAGCGCTGTGACCAACATGGCGTAGAAACCTACCCAAAATGAAAAAGGAAGAAGGAGGATTTGTATCCCAGATGAGATCCACGGCTCAGGAGTTATCTCTGGGAACTCTAAAAACTGAAGTAGGCAAAGAATTGACGGAATCATCATCATCTTTTAACAACTTCATAATCTTTTGTGGGGTGGAGTCGGGACAACTGAATGGAGCTGGGTGTTCGTTTACTGGTTATATGGCTATAACTGTGTTGCTTGTATCTTTACAATTCTTATTGTTTTATTTGTTCCCTGGTATGATTTGATTGTTTATTAGGAGCCTATAACTATCACTAAGTGTTGTATCTTAAATTCTTGATCAATGTATTTTTATTTTTTCTTCGTCTACACTGAGAGCACATGCACCAAAGATAAATTCCTTGTGTGCCCAATCACACTTGGCCAATAAAGAATTCTATTCTATTCTATTCTATTCTATTCTATTCTATTCTATTCTGTTTTGTTCTGTTCTATTCTGTTCTCATTTCCATTTATTCTATTCTATTCTTTTTACTCTAAGTTCTATTCTATTCTATTCTATTCTGTTCTCATTTCCATTTATTCAATTCTTTTTACTCTAAGTTCTATTCTATTCTTATTCTTATTCTATTCTTTTTCACTGTCCCGAAATATCTACCATTAATGCGATATTGCAGCTGGCTCTTATCCCGAAGAAGGCTTCCTTCCGTGATCTGTTGGGGAATAAAATAAAATAAAATTAAAAAAACAACAACCAGAATTTCCGTAAGATCTTTGCAGCAGTCCATCTGGTCAGACAAAACAAGGAATTAATACCCACCCAAATGGGCACTTGATGAAAAGATTTGTTTAAACACTTGCACCAATTTATTTAACAACCGTAGCAGAAGGTTGAATAATGGGGAACAAATTTAATGATATTGCTTAGCTTCAGAAATCTTGTTCAGTCTTGCTTAGCAACAGAAATTCTGCTCTCCATTGCAGTTGTAAGTTGAGGACCATCTGTCATAATGAAAACTTTCTCTGAGTAATAGGTTCCAATTCTCCTGATTATTAAGAGTAGAATACTTTTTGGTTCTCTCTTCTGCCTGCTGGAAACGCCTTTGAATTTACTGGTGTCCTTTTTATAACCATTTTACACTCCACTGGTCCATCTCTGTCCAAGCAGAATAACAGAATAACCAAGTTGAAAGGGACTTCGGAGGTCTTCTAGTCCAGAAGGAAACCGTTTGCCTTCTTCCAGGATTACATCCCATACAGCTTTTCCTCCCGTTGTACAGATGAGGAAAACTGAGGCCGAAGCCAACTGTGCAGGCAGAAGCCTTACCTTCCCCATGGGCAGCCAGTAGAGCAGGGCTTGGAATGCCAGCCAGGCCAGGACCAGAGCGAAGTCTTGGGGACTCCAGAGGGAGCGGAGGGAGGGCAGCGGCCAGGGGGGGCTCAGTGCGCTGGCCTGCTCTGTCCTGCAGACCAGGAGTAAGTAGAAGACGGTGCTGGGCATCACAACCATTAGGAGGGCTACCCCTGTAAGGAGGAAGAGGAGGAGGAGGAGGAGAAGAGGAGGAGGAGGAGAAGAAAGGAGGAGAGGTGGTGATGGTGGAGAAGGAGGAGGAAGAAGAGGAAGAGGAAGAAGAGGAAGAAGAAGAAGAAGAAGAAGAAGAAGAAGAAGAAGAAGAAGAAGAAGAAGAAGAAGAAGAAGAAGAAGAAGAAGAAGAAGAAGAAGAAGAACCACCCTTGTTACACAACTCAGCCAAAATCCCCCCTTTTCCATCCCAAAGACAATCAGCACAACAGTTACTTTGCACAGTGAGATGGGTGTTCAATCAATATAATCCATTTAATAAAAGTAAATTTTATAAATAAACAAATCACCTAGGTTCACTTTGAAGAGTGAGGTGGCTGGCAGATAAATTTAATAAGTCCTTTTTCATATAAATAAAGAAGCTTCAAAGAGACTTCTCAGATAGCCAGATGGGCAGCACATAAATTTAATAAAATAATCAATGAATAAATAAGGTGCGGTGGCCTCGAGGTGGAGCTCTCACCTCACAATCAGGAGGTTCATGAGTTTGATCCCAGGTGGAAGCAGATATTTTTCTCTCTGGGCACGATGGGAATATATCTGCTGAACAAAATTCTGCTCTGACGATAGGAAGGGCATCCGGCCAATAAACGTTCAGCTCTGTTCAGGTGCCCAGACTCCACCCCGCAAGGGATTATATGGGATTGTTAAAAGGAGATAATCAATGAATAAATAAGCTGCCCAGAGTCACTTTGTATGGGGAAAGGGGCTGCATATCAGTGTAATCAATCAATCAATCAATCAATGAAAAGTTATTGGCCACAGACATGTCTTGGGAACACCTGAGGCCAGTCCCTTCCTCTCAGCCCCACAGCCAAGCTGGCCCTGTGGAGATGGGGCTGAATTAGAAGCACCGTCATTTTTCAGCCTTTCCCTCCACAGGTCGTCCTCGACTTACAACCACTTAGTGACCATTCAAAGTTACAACGGCACTGAAAAAGGTGACAGGATTGTTTTTCACACTTATGACCATTGCAGCATCCCCAGTGTCACGGATGCTTGACATATGACTCACATTTATGATGGACACAGCGTCCTGAGGTCACGTTCCAAAGCCCTTTTGTGACTTTCTGACAATAATCAACAGGGAAGCCGATATTCACTTAACAACCGTGGGACTCATTGAATCATGGCAGTGGTTCCCTTCACAAATGTGGCAGTTGTAAAATGGGACAAAATTCACTTCACTGTTGTCTCGTTTAGCAACCAAAATGTTTCTGGTTTTGCTCAATTACAGTCAGAAGTTGAGGATTACCTGTACTCTGGTTTCATGGTGGGATTCAAATTTTTTTACTACTGGTTCTGTGGGCATGGCTTGGTGGGCGTGGCAGGGGAAGGTTACTACAAAATCTCCCTTCTCTCCCCACCCCACTAACCTGCTTTCCAGCTCCGTTCTCCTGTGCAAGGCAACCAAAGGAGACCCAGCCAATCAACTGGGACTCAGGAGGCGGAGAATAGATGGGGGCGGGGCCAGTCAGAGGCGGTATTTGCCAGTTCTCCGAACTACTCAACATTTCCACTACTGGTTCTTCAGAACTGCTCAGAACCGACTGAATACCACCTCTGCTCTGGTTCTTAAAGGAGAGAGTAAGAAGGGATAATAAAACTTAAGAACTGGAGATGTCAAAGCTCTGGGTTCCCCACCCCAATTTTTCCTCCTCCTTACCAAATACACCCCCAAATTCCAATTCTTTTGTCCGGGGAACCTTCAGCCGATCCATTTTCCTTCTGAGCTCAGATCCCGAAGCGTCTTTGGTTGGGATTTTTCCACCTTCGGAGAACTCCTGCGTCTCTTTTATGCCTTCATCTCCATTAAATAGCTGGGCACCGTCTCAATCTGAAGGAGGAAAAAAAAAAAATCCCGTTTGGACAAATGGCAGTTTGTGTTCGACAACGCTGGGCCACAGAGAGAAAGTTGGGAGACCCTGAATATTCCCGCTTTCCAGCTGGCCAAAGGATCCTCTTCCCACTGAAACCCATCTTGGAACCAAACTAAGCATGGAGAGTAGATTTTACGTCGGCATCATTTTCTCTGTGTGCAGCTGGGCTTGTTTGTAATTCTAGCTGTGTCGCCTTCTTTTTTTAGAAATTAATCACAAAGGGAGCACGCAAAAGTCTCACACGGGGCTAACAAAGGACAAGCCAAATGCGTCTCTTCCTCCTTATTCTCGTTGGGAATTTTTCACCTCCATTTGGGATTACAGATTAACAGAGTTGGAAGGGACCTTGCAGGTCATCTAGTCCAATCCCCCTGCCACTGTCCAAGCGGGAGACCCTGCACCATTCCTGACAAATGGCAGTCCAGTCTCTTCTTGAAAGCCTCCAGGGATGAAGCTCCCACAACCAAAGTCAACTTCTGTTCCACGGATAGACTGTTCTCGCTGTCAGAAAAAAATCTCATTTCTGAGTAAAATCTCTTCTTGTTCAATTTCCATCCATTATTCCTTGTTTGTCCTTCAGGTGTTTTGGAATAGCTTGACCCCCTTCCTCCTCTCTGGGGCAGCCCCTCAAATACTGGAAGATGCTCTCCTGTCTCCCCTGGTCCTTCTCTTCCCTGGACTAGCCAGGCCCAGTTCCTGCAACTGTTCGTTGTATGTGTGAGCCTCCAGTCCCCTCATCGTCCTGGTTGCTCTTCTCTGCACTCTTTCTAGAGTCTCAACATCTTTTTTACATCTCTTCTTTGTGGCAAGTCCTGAGATATTGGAAGATGCTATCATGTCACCCCATCCTTTTCCTTAAATTTGGCATGTCTTCTGTCCACCCATGGTTTGCTCCTCTTTTTTCTCTTATGGGAGGGGCAATCACCTCCAAGCCTTACTCCCGAGTCACCCCTTTTGTCTCAGCTGCTTTTGCCTTCTGGCAGCTCTGCACATATGCACACTGAGCACAGGCTCCCCTTGCTCCTCTGCCTCGCTGCTGCCAGACTCTGGAGGCAGCACCCCACTCCCAGATGGTCCTGGCCCCATCTCTGCATCGGACGCAGGACTCTCATCCGAGTCCTCTCCAGACTCCCAGACTGGTCCCCTTTCTTCCCCATTGTCCGATTCCACTGCCATCTGCAGGCTGCCAATGAACCACAACAGAAGGAACCTGTGCAGGGCGGGGGGGTAGGGTTGTGAACCTTAACACCACAACAAGAAGAGGGGAATACATTTTCACTCTTTTATAAAGATCAGCCTTAACATAAATCATCTCATGCACGGGTACCTGGGGGTGTGTGTCCTGTTTTGGTGGGAAACCCCCTCCCTCCATGGCGGATGGGATTCTGTACATCAGAACGCATTGGCGCACCAAAAGTGCCTGCGGTGCACAGCAAGGCCCCCTTCTGAAGCTTGCAGCTTGCATGCAAGGGTGCAGGAAATGCATGCGGGAAAGCAGGAGGTGTCCCTCACAGGAAGCAGGCATCCGTATCCGTGCTGCTGAAAGCCCCACTGCAGGATTTGATTGACAGGATTAGAACCCCTGGATGCCTCCCCCCCCCCACCTGAAGATGCCCTAAATGAGCTCCAGANCCCCCCCCCCCCACTGAAGATGCCCTAAATGAGCTCCAGATAAAGCCAAGGGATAAAAATAAAGAGGGATTTCTGGCCTGGCAGGTAAAGGACGCTGCATTCCGGGGACCCAAAGGATTCCCTCTTGAATCTTCCAGATTCACAGGATTCACTCCTGGGACCTCCCTTTTTCAGAGGAATCCCCCTGCGTTTCCTTCAGCAACCTGCCCCAGTGAGGATGGAGCCGCCCCCCCCATGTCTCCCCTTAGGGAGGGCTCACCTGTCCCAGAGAACACCTGGCCAGAGGGCCTGACAGCTGGCCTCCCCGCCCTCGGCCCATGCTTGTCTTCAGCAAGGAGGGCCAATCACCTCCCAAGGAGGGAATGACATCACGGAGCAAAGAGCCAATCCGTGTGGCAGGAGGGAAGGAAGGGAGGGAAGAAAAATATGAAGGGAATTAGGTAGAAGAAAATAGGATTGATAGAGGAATGAGGGGGAAGAAAATGGAAGGAAGGAAGGAAGGAAGGAAGGAAGGAAGGAAGGAAGGAAGGAAGGAAGGAAGGAAGAAAGAAGAAAGAAAAGAAAGAAAAAGAAGAAAGAAAGAAAGAAAGAAAGAAAGAAGGCGAGAAGAAAGGAAAGAAAGAAGCTAGAGAAGGAGGAAGGAAGAAGGGAAGAGAAAGAAAGAACAGAAAGAAAGAAAGAAAGAAAGAAAGAAAGAAAGAAAGAAAGAAAGGGAGGAAGGGAAAGAAAGAAGGAAGGAAAGAAGAAAAAGAAAAGAACAAGGAAGGAAGGAAGCAAGCAAGCAAGCAAGAAAAGGCTGGAAAGAAGGGAGGAAGGAAGAGAAAGAAAGAAGCTAGAGAAGGAAGGAAGGAAGGAAGGAAAGAAAGGTATAAGGAAGGAAGGAAGGAAAAATATGAAGGGATTATGTAGAAGAAAATAGGAACGAGGGAAAAATTAAGGGGAACAAAATGGAAGGAAGGAAGGAAAAGAAGACTGGGTCGAATGGGAGAAAGAAGGAAGGAAGGGAAGGAAGGAAGCTAGAGAAAGAAGGAAGGAAGGCAAAAAAAGAAGGAAAAAGAAAAGGAAGGAAGGAATGCTGGAAAAGACCAGAAAAAGGAAGGAAGGAAATGAAAAGAAGGCAGGAAGGAAGAAGGGAAGGAAGGGAGAAGGAGAGGAGGGGGGAAGAAAGGAAAGTGGGGAGCGAAGAGAAGGCAGGAAAAATAGAGAAAGGAGTGAGGGGGAGGAAAGAGAGAGGAGATAAAACCCAAAAAGTTGCTCCCAAAGCCTACAATTTGTTCCTTCGCCTCAGATGTGCCCGAGAAAAGAAAAATGGCCCCTCCCCCGATATCAGCAGAGCACAGTTGTCTCCCCCAAGAAAAACACATATTTGTGTAATTTGGTCACTGAAAGCTGCAGGGGGAATTCTGGGAGTTGAAGTCCACACGTTGCCCAGATTGAGAAAGACCGGTAAGTCTCTCTCTCTTCTAATTGGTGGGGAAAAAAAATACTCCCGCCTCACGTTAAAGCAATAATTGGCCAGCCCTCTCAACCAATAACAAGGCAGGGGTCCTTATTTCCGGCTCCTACCACCTACTTCCGTTTTTCTACAGGCCTTGCGGGTAAGGTTTGCTTGTTTCGTTCCTGCGCAATCCATTCATAATCTTAATTATCTTTTTGTCATCCGGGTTTATTATAACTTCGGCAATAGTTTAGCCAATTTAAGGAAGAAATCCCCATCAACAGGGGATCCGATTATTAAACGCTTTGTTTATTTTTAAGCCATGATTCCATCGGGGTTTGTTCCATGCGGGGCGCCTGGAATGATTATACTGGGCTTTCTTAAAACCCAAGATTTTATGCTGAAATAAACCCAAATTCTACATCAAAGCCCGAGATGACAAACAAAACCAACTTTCAATTAAACAATTTTCATTATTTAATACGTAAATATTATATATCATGTATTTATCGTATGGCATTTGCTATAATGTTTCGGAAAATCTAGACTTCATTCAATTTTTAAAATTAACCTAAAAATCTGTACAGGGATTTTTTAAAATCCGATTTAAAACCCCAGTTTTGGCATTTTTCTGTTTTAAATCAGATGAGGCACCTTTTAATTCTGCTTCCTTGTTTGTAACGTGTAGCTTTGTAAAATATAATGGTATTGAGATTTATTTTTTATCTATTGCAGATATTTTTACAAGCAAGACAATCATGTTCCCCCAAAGACCTCATGTGCAAACTCAGAAATTTCATTACATTGGAGTTTATAGTCCAATAACCCCATTTTAGGCTTCATAATTAGAATCCAAAACTACTGGATCCTTCAAAGCGTAAACGAGATCTTGAGACAAACCAGCACAGGTCAGGCAAACAGCAATTTTAAAAGCTAAAGGGAATATAAAATGCATAGTTACCAAAACTAAAATAAAGATAAAAACCTATAGGAAGGGATAAGTAAATATATAAACATAAAAATTAATACTTGTCAAATTGAATTGTAATAACATATGGGATAATGTGTACAAAAAAATGGTGAACAAAACTGAAATAAATATAAAAAGCAAATGTATAGGAAGGAATAGATAAACATAAACATAAAAAGTACTATGTGGCAAATTGTACATATGGCTAATGTACAATTGTAATAGGATAATTATACAATATACAGTTAACTAAAGATATGGCAAACTAAGTTATAATACTGTAATATATAGGATAATAAATATTTATATATTGAGGTTACCTATAAAGATTACAAAACATAAGACAGTTTAATATATGTTTAATAAACCCTTTTTTCAATCATGTTACTGGGGATTATATTAAAGTAGTAAAATGAACACAGTAATGCAGTACAAAATAATAATTGTTTTGCTGGGAAATCCGAGATATATTACAGGGCTGCTCTTAAACCCATTTTCCTTTCTTTTTTTACAGCCTGAAAATGGTTTGTCTCTTTTTGAGGCCTCTCCTTGTGGGGGTTAGTTGTGTCCCTTCACGGAAAACTAGCATCCTCTGGATCTGCAAATCAACATTTCTGTATTTCTCATCTATTTGGGTAAGGCTGGGGGTGAGGGGAATTTCTGTGCTTCTAATTTTATGAATTTTATGGAAAGATATATTGTGTTTCTAAGTGCAATGTTTTTCAAGCTTGGTGACTTTAAAATGGGTGGACTTCAATTCCCAGAATTCCCCAGCCACCATGCTTTAAGATATATGGACTTCAACCCCCAGAATTCCCTAGCCACCATGTCTAAAGGCACCGTTGTGGGCCATGAGAAAATTTTGGTGGGCCACAGAGAAATCTCACCCCTAGAGCACCATCCCCCAAAGCAATTAATCCAGACTGCGAGGGAACACAAGGCTGCACCACCCACATGGCCCATGGGAACCCTCCCTGCCCACTCAGTGCTTACCTGGCAAACTTGCCTGCTAAATTAATATTTTTCTGGCCATCAGCTGTTGCTGTGCCAGGAGATTTAGATTAGCTAGGAAGCAGGAAATGGTTGGATTTCTTGCTTTCTAGCTAGTCTTTAGATCTTTGGCTCTGCTTTTAAGCACAGCCGAACCTCCCTTAGGACTGAAGGTTCTATTATTCAGTGCAGACTCACAGCAAGCAAATTTTATGTGACAGACTGAGCTAGCCGATGGCAGATAGATCACTGAATGATTCTGTGAGCAACTCAATCTGCCTGCCTGCTTTGCCTGATTTTGGGTAAAAGTTGCTCTTTTCTATAAAAAATTTAATATTTATATAAATATAATAATTACATACAAGCCATGCCCAGCCAGTCACATGACCATTCGGCCACACCCACACAATCAGTTAGTGGTCCCTGGGATTTAAAATTATGAGTTTGGTGGTCCCTGAGGTCCAAAAGGTTGGCGACACCTCCTTAAAGATATATGGACTTCAACCCCCAGAATATGACTTGATTGGGGAATTCTGGGAGTTGGAGTCCATGTATTTTGAAGTGTGCTGGCTGGAGAATTCTAGGAGTTGAAGCCCACCCAACTTAAAAGTCACCCAAGTTGAAAAACGCTACTTTAAAGAATAAAAACAGCCACCTCGCTTTACATTAAATGAAATTCACTTTCATTTTTAATTGTGATATTGCCAGATGCAATAAATGATCTTATAATAGGTAGAAAGGCTTATCAAGATTACTTACTTGGGGAAAAATAATTCTAAACAATCTGTGACTCCAGGAGTCATTTTTTGAGAGAATACAAATAGTCCTATACTTGCAAGGGCAATTGAGCCCAGAATTTATTTTGCTAGCGAGAAAGTTATGTGAGTTTTACCTGATTTTATGACCTTTCTTGCCATAGTTGTTAAGTGAATCTGACTTTGCCATTGATTTGGCTTGTCAAATGGTCACAAAAGGGATCACATGACCGTGGGACACTGCAACTGCATAAATACATGCCAGTTGGCAAGTGTAACTTTGAACGGTCACTTTATGAAGGGTTGTAAGTTACCTGTAGGATAAACAAAATTACAGCCTCAACTTCTTACTTAGTAAATTCTGTACTGAGAGGGACACAGTGGCTCAGTGGCTAAGACTCTGAACTTGTCAATCAAAAAGGTTGGCAGTTCACCGGTTCGAATCCCTAGCGCCGCAGAACAGAGTGAGCTCCCATTACTTGTCCCAGCTTCTGCCAACCTAGCAGTTGGAAAGAACGTTTTAAAAAATGCAAGTAGGAAAATAGGGACCACTTGGTGGGAAGGAAACAGCGTTCCATGCGCCTTCAGTGTTTAGTAATGCTGGCCACATGACCACAGGGACGTCTTCGGACAGCACTGGCTCTTCGGCTTTGTCACGGAGATGAGCACCTCCCCCTAGAGTCGGAAACAACTAGCATGGGTGTGCGAGGGGAACCTTTACCTTTAAATTCTGTAATAAATTAATCAAAATTAGGAAAACCCAACGCAGAATGTCACATTTTTTTCTCCTGTCTTGAGTGGCATGTTGTTCTAAAAAAGAATCAGTATCAAGATCCTAAATGAGTGAACATATTTTCTGATAACTGATCTTTTCTTTAGAGCTTGAGTGCCGCAGGATCTTGAAAGGGGAGCAGCTGCATCACAAGATGGCCTGAAGGAATTCTGGAAGTCCCCAATCCTTGGGGAGTTCAGTATATTTGGTATGAAGAGAATGGAAAAAGGTATCTTGATTTTTTTTCCAACTTGGTTTCTGGTTGTTGTTTTTTTTAAATTTGGAAATATTAATAGGATTTTCGATAGTCTGCTATGATGAACTGCATGTTCTGTCCGTGTTTCACCTGATAAACCATGATTAGAAACATGCCCTGAGCAGAGCCTCTGCACACAGCTGTCTTGATGGGGATAGTGTTTAGCTCTTGAACGCACCCCTCTGAGTGAAACAAATTACAGGTAATTCTCAATTTTCAGCAGTTCATTTAGTGGCCGTTCAAAGTTACAACGGCACTGAAAAAAGTGAGAACTGTCAGAGCATTTGTAACGTGACTATTATGAGACAACCCTGGAGCAAAATACAGCACACAAGAGATCTAGACTTTTAACAGTGGTTTATATACAAGACGTATACAGAAATATAGGTGGTAGACAAATACCCTACAAGCAATCAATCTTCTTAACTCTACATAGAGAACTTTACAACTTTACAGGACAGAAGGAGAGAGAAATATGCCCTCTAATGGCTGTCTTTATAATAGAGAACCTCTTAAAGGGGTAAAGACTTCTGTGAATCCATTCTTCATCTTAAAAAGGCAATATCCATGCTATGCTGATTCATCCTTATTACATCAGCCTTCTGTTGCAGCAGCTGGCAGCTATGAAATCTTATACCTCAACAAGACCATTTTCCACACAACCTTTGTAGCATTCCCATGGTAACCTGACCAAAATCCAGATGCTTAGCAACTGATTCATATTTATGACCTTCCCAGCTGGTTTCCAACCGGTGAAGTCTATGGGGGAAGCCAGATTCGCTTAACGATTGCATGATTTGTTTAACAGCTGTAACAAAAGAGTCATAAAATGGGGCAAAACTCAACAGTTGCTGTAAGCACTGGACTTTTTCCCTTCAACCGAAAAGAATGAACTTCGGGAAATAAGCATTTCAAAAGGAATTCTTAATTGAAAGGGAGTAATCCCAGCACTAGTCAAAGCAGTCTAAATGCTCCTAGGCATGCAGTAATAGATAAGGGGAGTTAGAACCCCTCCCCTTATTTAGCTGTGTATGTTATCAAACAACTAACTTGTTCATTCCCCCCTCCCCTTCTCATTTAAAATTGAAAGTGTCTCATTCTGAACTGCCTTTGACAATAAAAGATGAAGACAAGAACTGTTTCTGTATTACAGATTGGTTTTTTAGTGCCTGTAGATCAAAGTATTTGGTTGCTAACTCAAGAATTATTGGGGTTTGTTTTGCTTTTTTACAGGATTGAAGATTTCTGCAAGAATTGGGTGAAAACCATCAATTTCCCCCACTTTGAAAAGGTCTGTATAGATGCTTTTTTCCTAGTTAATAGGACACAAGACTGTATCTAAAGAAGAGGCTGTTGAGGGACTAGAATTAATTCAAAATAGTTACAGAAGTAGATCACCATAAGGTTATTCTCATCACTTTCTCAGGCTCAGTCTTAAGAAGGCACACTAGAGGAGAGGGAGAGAAGAGAGGCGTGATGGGTACCAGCATTTAAACGGTCAAAGGGTTTTATAAATGCTTGAATGATGACTGTTCCTCTCACTGCTACAAGCCTCAAACAGTGGGATTTTATGTCATCAAATACTAACATGACCTTTCTTCACTCAAAAGTGTCTTTAGATGGGTTGGCCATCTGTGTGACACAGTTGAATTTTGCAGGGTCGCACATTCTAAAGAGCAACTAATGTGACTATGGAAGCTTTGAAGATCTGGGCTGTTCTCATTTTTTGTGGTCTACTATTGCATTGTAGTCTCCTGTGATACAGATTTTTATTTGTTCTAATTCAATAATTTTCTTATGTAACATTTTGTAAAATTTTTGTCGGTTTTCATTGGGTGTATGGATTACTAATACTGATTTGAGGGCTATCTATACTTCCATCATCAAAATTCTTCCGTTGGGATCTGCAAAAATTTTGCTTGTATCTCCTCTTTAATATATATGGCTATTCCCTTCTCTCAGGACTGCCATTCACAGATGACAGCCTCTTGTGTGCTGGGCTTGAAGGTTTCCTCTTTGTTGCGAGGTTGATCGCCCTCTGCTGCTTCGCTCTGAAGAGTATCCTCACACTGTCATAATTCTCCGGGATTTGCGTTCCCCACAGGATATCTCCAGCACCAAGGAAAGGGGATGAAGAAACGAGTTCTTCATCTTTTCTATTTGTCCCGACATCACTACCAGAAGTCCAATCCGCACCAATCATCGTCACACATTGATATGGCCTGGATGGGAAGAGAAATAGGAGAGGAAGTGGAAGGCATAGAAATTTCACCAAATTGTTGGGCCAACCATAACCCACTTAAAATAAGCTGGAGAAAGAATACAAGATGTAGATGGACTCTAAACACACAAATATTAAAAGAGACCGAATTTGTTCAGAATTTGAGAGAAGAACTAACATATTTCTTTAAGGAGAATAATCGACAACACACTTTGAACAAACCGGGAAGGTGGCGCTCTCATAAGCTTAAGAAAGAAAAAAAAGAATCACCAACTACAAGATGAAAATGGATCATACAATAGGAAGAGAAAGATTCTATACCAATATTTTGAGAATTTGTATACGAGAGGAGATGAAGAACAGATAAGGAAATACTTGAGAGAGGAATGAGGTCCATTGATAGCAGAAGATCTGAAGAAAAATTGAAGTAAAGAAATAATGGTAGCAGAATTAAATCAGGCAATTAGAAACCAGAAAAACAATAAAACCCCAGGGCCAGATGGTCTCCCAGGGGAATTCTATGAAATGATGGAAGACTTACTGGAACAGCTGATACTAGACCTTTATAATGAGGTTATGATAGACGCTAAGATGCTGCATACATGGAGGGATGCGCTCATTTCACTAATCCCAAAAGGAGGACACAGACACAAGACAAATTCAAAATTATAGACCAATATTATTAAATGTCGACTATAAAATATTCACAACTATCATAGCGAATAGATTGAAGAGTCTTCTGAATGAATACATTCACTCAGGCCAAAATTGATTTCTGCCAGGCAGACAAATTAGGAACAATTTTAAGACAGTAATAGATATTTTAGAATATTATGATTCCCATTCGGAGAAACATGTATCATTTGTCTTTCTGGATGCTCAGAAAGCATTTGATAATTTGAACTGGCAATTCATGATACAGTAAATTTATAATATGAATTTAGGAACTAAATTTGAGCACATAATAACAATATACTCCAATCAGAAGGCAAATATAGTGAATGGTGAAATTACCTAGAGTTTAGAAATAAGAAAAGGAGTCAGACAAGGTTGCCCACTCTCTCCTCTGCTTTTTATACTATCACTTGAAACTTTAGTTAGACGAATTTGGCAAAATCCGGAAATAAAAGGACTAAAAGTCAGGAAGAATACAAATTACAAGATTTCGTAGACATACTGCAATTTGTATTCTTCTTTCTGAAAGATCCGATAAAAACAGTAAAGGAGCTAATTAGCAAATTAGAAAGATGGAGAAAGAGCAAGTCTGAAAATTAATAGAAAATGAAACTCTTGTTTCATTTAAAAAATTTTAACAGAACCACAAATAGAATAATGAGACTACAAACAATAAAATTAAATAGGCATGGCTGACCACACAATGTAAAATAATAAAGGAGAATAATTATGATAAATTATTACAACAAACAAGATTTGGAATTATGGGCTAAATTGCAATTATCTTTACTGGGAAGAGTAGCATCTATAAAAATGTCAA
Organism: Laticauda laticaudata; assembly: GCA_004320025.1. NCBI lineage: Eukaryota > Metazoa > Chordata > Lepidosauria > Squamata > Elapidae > Laticauda > Laticauda laticaudata. Next base: position 54,421 of record BHFT01005836.1, read on the forward strand.
TTATCCAAATTTTTATATTTATATCAAATGATCCCTATTATACGAGAGAAATCTTTTTTTTAATGAACTCAATAAAATTACTCTGATGTTTATTTGGTTAAGCAAAAAACCTAGAATAAAGATAAAATCATTACAAAATGTAAAAAACAGGATTATTGGGTCTTCCGAATTGGGAGTTATATTACAGCGCAGCAGTGTTAATCTGGATGAAAGATTGAATCTAACCAATAAAAGAATATTAAGTGAACGGCCACGACCTGCAAAGAGGACATTGAGTTAGAGATTCCCTGTTACAAAATTTGACTCAAATAAAAAAAAAACACTACATGAAGATACCAATTTGGTTATCTACAATGGAGGCTACGATCCACCCAAACAATTTAGACTTGGCTAAGATGATAAAATATAAAGATGTACTAGATGTAGAAGGAAACTTGAAATCGGTGCAAGATCTCCAACAGCAAGGGATGTATATTGACTGGTGGGCATTTCTTCAGCTACAAAGTAGATACAAAAAAGATATTAAGGATTTTGGAATATATTTGGAATAAGTACTCATTGGAGGTGGATTTAGAGGGAGAGATTATGAATGGATGCATGATAGCATGGGCTCAAAACATAAATTTGACAGAAAGGGAAAGTATGTGGAATCGAAATTATAAAATTGGCCGCATACAAAGAATGGCCACATACAAAGAGGATGCCTACAACATGTTTTATAGATGGTATTTGCCTCTTCGAGATGAGCAAAAATCAAAGGTCATGCGCAGAGACTCAAAAATATTGGCTTAAAATAAAAAAAATGGTTGCAAGAGATTACAATGGTTGCAAGTACAAATAGAACCGGAATTATTTTTATTGGGGATATTTAAGAAGAAATACGGGATAAATATAACATATTTTCTACATATCCTGATGGCAGCCAGAATTGCTTATGCCCAATGCTGGACACACTCATCTATACCTCCAGATGAACTGGTTATTCAAAAAGTGTTGGGCTTACCTGAAATGCATCTTCTAGTTGTACGGGAGGAGAATCCAAAGCGTGGGCTGTCTCCAGCTTCCTTGTTTAAAGATGGAGTCAATCAAAGTTTAGTCGTCCAGCCTCCTTTCCACTGCACAAGCCCAGTTTTTGATGAAGGCTGATGATTGACTTGGAGAGTTCTTGGTGCTCTTTCTTGACCGTTCTGAGCTTGTGACTAACGAACTAAGGGTGAGATTTGGATTCTTCTGTACAACTAGAAGATGTGTTTCAGGTAAGCCCAATGCTCTTTTCTCAGTTGTATGGGTCGGGAGAATCCAAAGCATGGGACGTACCAAAGCTAATTGTCCTGAGGGTGGGCCAACTCCTTGTCCCGAACCCCTATTTCCATGTGAACTCTTTGTAGCACTCTTCTTTTCCGCTGATGCAGATGTATCCAGTTTATAATTTCTGATGAATGGAGATGGCAATGACCACATTGCTGCCCTGCAGATCTCTTCAATCGAGGCCTGTGTGTTCCATGCTGCTGGTGTGGCTGCACTCCTGGTTGAATGTGCTGTTACGTTACCCGGCAATTGCAATGATTGGCTTTTATAAGCTTTTGTGATACATGTCCTGATCCATCTGCCTATGGTAGATGGTGAAACCCTTTGTCCCAACGAACTCAAGTCTAAATGAAACAATGCTTCTGTTTTTCTAATGGGCCTTGTTCTCTTAATATAAGTGTGTGTAGCTCTCATAACGTCCAAGGAATGCCACTTCCTTTCTAGGCTATGGACCGGTTCCAGGCAGAAGTCTGGTAGTACTAACTCTTGTGCTCTATGGAACGTAGAATTGATCTTTGGGATAAAGGTTGGGTCTAATCTTAACACTACCCTGTTCAGGTGAACTATACTATATATATATAGTCCTCACGGATAATGCTGCCAACTCTGATATTCTTCTAGCTGATGTAATGGCTATTAGGAAAGCCATCTTAAGGGTGAGTGAGGGTAGTCCTGACCTCAGTGGTTCAAAGGGCTCAGTCATGAGCACCCTTAGCACCCTTGTCAAGTGCCAAGTAGGGTACCTGTGTATTACTGGTGGCTTTAGATTGGTTGCTCCCCTGATGAACGTGCGGATTAGGGGGTGCTGTGAGAGGGACTCTGAGGTCCCGCAACCCAACACTGAAGCTATCACTACTACTTGCCTCCTTAAGATGTTAGGGGTTAAACCCTTCTCTAGGCTTTCCTGGAGAAAATCCAGCACTTGAGTAACTAACACTGGTTGGATCTATTTGTTTCTTGGAACACCAGGTTCCAAATGCTCTCCAAGTAGCATCATAAATTCTGTTGGTTGATGGTCTCCTGGATGCCTGGAGTGTCTATTACCTTGTCTGAACACTCGAAACACTTTAGCATGGTCCTCTCAAGTGCCATATGGTTAGTTGAAGCCATTGTGGCTGTGGGTGTCATATGGCTCCCTAACCCTGACCCTATGGTTCTACCTTGTCTGGGGGAATTCTTCATGGTCTGGATACTGACAGATCTACCAGATTCGCATACCAAGACACCTCAGGCCATATTACTTTCTTGATTACCCTTGGTATCAAGGGGAGTGGGGAATGCATGGAGCAAACCCCTTGGCCAGTACCCCCCCACCTGTTGATATGAGCCTTGGCAATCACATCTGTCAGGATCAATACATGCTGTCCCACTATCACTGACCTGAAGGCCCTTAGAGCCAGGTGAGATACCCTGAGCTCCAACCAGTTGATGTTGGTCTTGAGGTCTGACTGAGACCACTGACCCCATGTAATCTGGTTCTGACAGTGGGCTCCCTTGCCCACTAAACTTGCATCTGTTGTGATAGTCGGGTGTGTTATATGTACAGAATAACCCATGTGTAACAAGGATATGCACATGAAAACGTTTATGAGATAGATATACCACATTGAGTTAACGTTTACTTTAAGAAATAGCACAGTCCAGGTCTCATACGTTTTACAGTCCAAAGAATATCCAATTACAAAGTCTTACCAGTTGCCTTTGTCATTTTCAGTAAACAAAAATATCAAAGTATAAGCACAGCATAAATACAACAGAGAATCTGAGATAGCAACAGAATGTCAGACAAACAGAATGTCAGAGGGAGCATGCTATGATCTCTAGCTCTCATGGTAATTTGCAATATAATCAACCAGTTGGAATATAGTACAATCAATACAGTGATTTTGTCTTAAAGCTACAAACATACATTGTTGGTTTATATATTGCCAACCCAACTAATTGGACAGATTCCTAACAGGGTGGGTTCCTTGAACCCACATCCCCTCGTCACTGTGGGTGATCTCCACTGGAGTGACTGCTTCACTCGGGGGGGGGGGCTCGTGCCTTGGTTCCCGTATTGCCCTTGCCTGCTCTCTGGCAATGGTAATAGGAACCACTGCAATGTCCTTGCATGCAGCCTGGCCCAAGGTACTATTGAGATGCACGATATCATCTTCCCTAATATTTGTGACAGCAAGTCTAGGGACACCCCTGGAGCTGTGTTCACTTGATTTATTGATGTCCTCATGCTGTCCTGACTTTCCTGTGACAGGTAAACCTTGCAGGAGTTGGTGTCTATTATAGCTCCTAAGTGTTGTAAGAGTCTTGTCGGTTCTAAGTGGCTCTTCGAAATTCACCAAAAAGCCATGCTCTTGTAATGTCTGTATTGTGATTTCTAAATCTCTCTGCTCAGTCGATGTTGACTATTAATATGTCGCCTAAAGTAGCATTGGATCTGTACGGGCTTTGTCCTGAGGAAGGCTGCTACTGCTGCCAGTACCTTGGTGAAAGTCCTCAGCGCTGAGGATAGGCCAAATGGTAGAGGCCGGTACTGGTAGTGTCTCCCTGCATAACAAAACCGCAGGAACTTCTGATGCCTCTTGATAATAGGTATGTGTAAGTGAGCATCTGTGAGGTCTACTGATGTCAGGACATCCTCCCGGATGCTCCCTAGTATAGTTTGCAGGGACTGCATCTTGAATCTCCTGTATACTACAGTATGTGCCTCTTTAATAATTTGAGATCCAAAATTGGTCTCCATCCCACCCCACCCCGACGCCTTCTGCACAACATCAGGTTTGAATAGAATCCTTGTCCCTGTTCTCTGGTACTACTTGTACCGCCCCAATGTCCAGCAGATGTTGAACTGCTGCTTCCATAATCACCCTTTTGGTTCTGTTCCTTGGCGTCGGGCATCTTCTGAATGAGCTCGGGGGTATGGAGATGAATTCCAGAACTAGGCCTTAATGTGTCTAGGACCCACTTGTCCATTGTTGTTGACTCACATCAGTCGGTGAATAGGCCCAGTCTCCTGCTGATGGGTGCATTGTTCCGGCCATCACTTTGTAGCTGGAAGGCCCTGCCGGTCGAACTCTGGAAGGGGCACCTTTCCTGGGACTGTTGTCCACCCCATCTCTAAATTCTGACCTATCTGGATGTCTAGTATGGGTCTGTGTGTATTGTCTCTGTTTTTGGGGGGTGGCTTCAGGAAAGGGCTGTTGCCATGTATATGGAGAAGGTCACCTATCTGCCTGATCGAATTTCCTGGGTAAAACCTTCCTCTTGTCCTTGGTCCTCAGTAATGGCTTAATGGCATCCCCGAAAAGTTTGTCCCCTTTAACGAGTTGATTCCAATTTCCATTTATGTTTCAGATCTGCTTGCCAGTAGTGGAGTCAAACAAGTTGCCTTGCAGCCACTAAAGCTGCAAAACCTTAGTTGCGTACTTGATCCCATTAAGTGTGGCGTCTGCTATGAACTCTGTTGCAGCAGTTATTTTGTTCAAATCTTGTTGCAATTGAAGATCGCCAGGTGGCATCCTTTCCTGCATCTGTTCAACCCATATCAGGACTGCTCTGCTAAAAACTGCCGTGGACGTTGCCTTTACTGCCCATGCCGCGGCCTGGTGAACTTTTTGTAGGGTCTGTTCTGTTTTTTTATCCTCCCTTTTTAGACCATCCTCAGCTTCGTTAGCCAGCACCGTAGCAGACGTCGGGGCTGCCACAGGGCTGTCTATCATGGGACCTGGAAATAGGTCCGCTAGTTCCACATTATAAAATTTCCTCTCATTCCCCCCTGGTGCTGGGAAAATAACTGGTCTGTCCAACTGTCCTTCCACCACTTCCCTGAACAATTTAGGTGAAGGTTTCACTTTCAACCTTGATTCTAATTCACTTTCAAACTTCATTCTAACAAAAAAATCTATCTTTGGGATCAGATGGTTCTGACTCAGACCCTTCTGTCCCTGTGATTCTCCCCAGACCTGCTGGTATCTTAGCCTTCCCCAGCAGCATCTTAAACAGCTGGTGACAAAATAGACCTATGAACATTGGGGTTTCTACTTCATTAGCTTCCTCATCTGAGAAAGCTGACTCCCTATATTCTTCCTCTCTTGAAACAGAGGCCTCGCTGTGAGTGTCTGATCTACTGGAACTGTCTCCCTGGAAGCTCAGTTTCTCCCTTACTCCTCCTCGAGTAGAATGATGATGAGCATCCTGTCTCCTCTCATCATGTATCAGGCTGGGTCTGTTACCCTGACTGTCCCTGAATTCTGCCATCATTTCTTTCATCATAACCCTCATTTCCTCTTTAAAAGACTGTTTCCTGACTCCGGATGCTGTGGAGGAATGTAGAGTTGTAATTGCAGAAATGTTCCAATCTCGGATGGCAAACCTCAGATAAAGAATGTTTCCAGGCAAATACAACTCAGGCAAACAAAGTCACTAATCTAAAGGAGGATTAGAGAGGGAAAGTAAACATATATAACTAGAGATAATTAATTGTATGGATTACTGTGCTGAACAGTAACGAAAGTTAAGCAGTAACCAAAGTTAACCAATGATGGAGGATAACTAAAAATGTGTATAATGTGTATGCTTAGTTTTTGGAGAGGAAAATAAGGGGGGAGAAAAATTGTGCCCCTGCCTACCAGCATCCATCGGTATTCATCTAGCTAGCTTCCTGTCAGTGTGTAAGAGAGTTGAGGGCTGTTTGGAAATTGAAAGAGTATTTGCTGTGTGAGCAAGGAGGAGACAGCAAGGAGCATGGGCATGGCTTAGCTCAACTGTTCTATTCTAAAGCTGCTTGGTGTTCTGAAACTGAAATTTTCCTTTGTGTTTTGCATTTGGAACATTTCAGGTGGGGAGGGAGAATAGAACTCCTTAGCATCAGAGCGTGTTAATAATAATATAGGAAATACTAATGTTCTGAGGGTCATTTTGAAAAATCCTTTCTTAGTGAGCCCCTAGAAGCCAAGAGGAGCAGACGTGCCAAATTTCAAGTCTGTAGGCTTTATAGTTCTGGAGATTTTGTGATGATGCATGAGTGGTATTTTGCTTTTATATATATAGGTAACAATATGTGTACTTCATTTAACTGTGAGCTGATCAATGAATCAGAACCTCCACAGTCCTTGTCAGGCACCATTAGGAAGAGCATTAAAACTGGAGGCAGAAAGAATAAAAAAGCTCAAGAAAATATGATCCGAATTACTTGAAATTTGCATTTATTCAACAACCTGGTAGTGAACTGGATCCATGGCCGCTTTGTGTTTTTTGTGTTCTGAGAATTTATCCAATGAAGGCATGAAACCTTCGAAACTCAGAAGACACTTGAAATCAAAACACCCAGATTTAGCTAACAAATTACTTGAATATTTTCAAAAAACACATGAAAATATGCAAAAGCAAATAATTGCTTCAGCAAAAATGACTGTTGAAGATAAGTTCTTATTAAAGGCTTCTTATCTGATAGCGCTTCAGATCGCACAAAATAAAAAGCTATATGATTGGAGAAGAATTAATTAAGGCTTGCATGTTACAAGCCTGTGAATAGGTTTTGGGAAAGTGGGTTGTCCAGAAATGGAAAGCAATTCTTTTGTCTGCTACCATTGTCATGCACAGAATTGAAGACATGGCTGAAGATATTGAAAATCAAGTTATAAAAATGATGAAAAATTCACCATTTTATGCAATTCAACTTGGCGAATAGACACATGAGTAATAAGGGATTTTTTTGATCGTTATTACCCAAAGAAAGAAGATCCCAGACATGGCAATATGTGGTAATAGATCTATTTGCAGCAAACACTGAAGATAACAATTTAAGTGTGCATGAAACAGAAAGCTCTTACTGATCTATCATCCGACGACTGTCTCAAAGCTGAGCTCCAATCGTCCATCTCGAGCTCATTTCTGGCTCTCCATAAAAAGTGAATACCCATTGACAATTGAAAAAGCAATGAAAATTTTTATTCAATTTTCAGCAACACATTTGTGCGAAAAGACATTTCATCTGTCACAGCAATTAAAAACAACTCTTCGTCTTCCAGTAACATCCATTGGAGCCCAAAATCCATAAACTTATTTCAAATAAGCAGGAACAAATATACTACAAAAGTGTAATACTTATATAAGCTTCAATTGTTTTGTAATAATTACACTAACTTTAATAATTTTGTTACACTTAAACAGCCTTTGAATGATTTTGTTAAGATTAATTTACAATTTTGTTATAATTAAATAAGCATTTATAATTTTGTTAAATAGGTGCATTTTATATTAATAAAGTGGAAGTTCTCTGATCATTATTTTACAAATGTATTTATCTTTTAAAAATAAAATCACATTGGTGGTCCGTTGGATTTAAAATTGTGAATTTGTTGGTCCCTGAGGTCCAAAAGGTTGGGGACCTCTGGTCTAAGAGGCACAGTTGTTCTGTAGGAACTGACTCAGGGACAGCCTCTGGAAATTAGAGCTGGTGTGAATGCAAGTCAGGAGAACTTCAGATGCCTTCGCAATTGTGTTTTGGTTCTGCAGCCAGTTCTGGAAATTGTTGAGGTTACAGGTGCAAATTAAGGACAATTCCCTCAAATCCAAGAATTGCAGCTTCCCCATTGGTTGAAACAAGAAAGGCGAGAGGGTCACCAGTGGATTTCCATGGAGACTGAGACTACGCAGGGATTTCAAATGACGGAAAATCCGTTCTGGAAGTTTATGCAACCTGTTGGCCCTGAGATCCAGGATTTCTAAAGATGCCAAACTCTGGAAAAGTTTCCCAGGCAAGTCTTGAAGGTGATTGGAGCTGAGATTTAACACCTGGAGTTTCTCTAAATGCTGGAAGAGGTCCATGCATTTCTGGGTGGCCCAAATGCTTCCCAGATCATTGTGGGAAAGGTCCAGTTGTATGAATTGCCTCGGAGACTTCTCAACGCGTGAACAACTTGCCAGGTGGTTGCTGGAGAGATTCAGAAACTTTAAGGAGGGGATCTTGGCAAGATGATTCCAGACGTTCGCCAGATCCTTTAGACGGTTGGCGGAGAGATTAAGATGGATCAGGTTTGGGCCAAGTTTTTCTATGCCCCAGGTGTCCCAGATCCTGTTTTGTCCCAAATTAAGATGCAGCAAGGAAGGGAGATTCCCCCTGGGAACTCGGTCTAGAGCGTTGTCTTGCAGATCAAGGAACTGCAAAGAATTTAGACCCATCAGGGCGTTATGCTGAACAATTCCAATGTGGTTGGACTTCAGAATCAGACGTTGTAAAGGAGAGGACTTTAAATCTTCCAGTCCTCCTGTGTACAGTTCTCCAAGGAGATTGTTGGACAGATCAAGTACTTGGAGTTTTTTCAACCCTGAAAATGCCCCCGGTTGAATCTTATTAATCTGGTTGGATCTCAAGAACAAGGTGGTGAGATCTGGCAACTTTGAGAAGACGGAGGTGTTCAGTGTGCTGAGAAAACAATGAGACATGTCGAAAGTCCGGATGTGGCTGTGACGCAGCCCTGAGAATGTGGTGGCTGAAATGTCCTTCAAGTTCTGGAACCCAAAGCCACTGCCAATGGCTCCTGAATGTTGCACCTTGAGGTTCTGGATCATTGTGCCGTTCAGGTTTTTGAGGAACTTTTTGAGTCGCACCACATCCCACGGGTTGGAAGAGAGGTCCAAGGTGCCCAGAGTGATTTTGCGAAACGGTTTGGGGCAAGAAGAATCATTGCTTGACAATCGATTGGAGGAGAGGTCAAGGATGGTCAAATGGCGCCCTCTGAGGTATTGGAGGTCATCCCCACAAATGGCCTCGATTTTGTTGAGTTTCAGCTGAAGGACGCTTAATTTTTTCAATCTTTGGAAGGTGGGATCTGGATTCAACCGATGAAGTTGGTTTCCTTGAAGGTCCAAGGTTTCCAGCGATAAAAGGTCTTGGAAATAGCCCTTCTCCAGGATTCTGCTGTCAAAACCACTAGTGTCTAAGAGTAATACCTTGAGTTTGGTCAAACCCTGGAATGCTTTGGGATGCAGTGACAACTTTGCGTTGCCTCCCAAGTCTAGGAAGGTGATGTTGGGCACGTTTGCAAAGGCCCTCTCTCCAACATGGAGAGGCTTGCCCAATTGTTTTCCCAACGACAGCATCTTCAGGGCACTCATCTGTGGGAAGGAAGACTCCTGCAGGAGGGAGAAGAGGTTAAAATTCAACAGCAGGACCTGAGTGGACACGTCCACCTTGGGGATGGCCTCGAGGCCTTGGGCCTGGCAGTTAGCTACTATGTGGTTATTGATTTCGGTCATGGAGCATCGGGAAACCACCTCTGTGGCTGAATTCAAGGCTGCCGAGATGAACACGATTGCGCTGATGGAGACTGGAAGGAAGGGAGAAAAAAGGATTTATTAGCTTCCTAGCCGTATCGCCACTATAAAATTGCTCTTTCTGGGAATCCATCGGTCAGTGGAGCCTTAACAATTGATCACATGGCTTGCTGGTAGACCATACTACTCGACTATGTGGGATTAATGTCCAATATAGTCTCTCTCAACTTTGGCTGCTTTAAGATGTGTGGACTTCAATTCCCAGAAGTCCTAAAAGTGGCCAAGGTTAAGAAAGACTGGTCTAATGTGTTAGAACCATAGAATTTTAGGGCAGGAAGGGACCTTAAAGGTCTTCTAGTCCAACCCCCTGCCCCAGGGTACGACACCTTATTAAGCTTCGCAATAAATAGGCAACTTGGTTTAGATGGGTGTCTTAAGTTAGTTGCCATCCTTGTCTGCAAAGCTTTCTTATTGCCTCTGTGGCACTAAGCCATGGTTTGTTTTTCATTTTGGCTTAGTGCCATGGGAAAAAACAACGATCAGATTTGGGTTTAGCGTAGCGTAATGTGCCAGTCCAGACTTTGATGACCACTTCAAGAAATGGTGGCTAAACAATTTATCATTTGAGATGAGTCTTGTTATCAGCTAGCCACTCTTTCTGAACTTTGGCCAAATTGTGAATTGGGTATGCTAGAATCTGAAGAAGGGTGAGGATAAAAAATTGTCTCACATCATTTAAATTGCCATTAAAGGAACAGTCTCTGCATGTTTCTAACTTCACTAAATGATGCCCGCAGAACGTGGTAATAATAGGAACACAAGGTACTGTCATGCATTTGGTTCCTTTGTGGTACAATGTTATTGTGCATACACAGAATAACACAGCTGGCAGGGAACCTGGAGGTCTTCTAGTCCAACCCCCTGCTCAAAAGCAGGAGACCCTAGACCATTTCAGAGAAGTGGTACAGAAGAACCTCCAGTGCTGTAGCACCTACATCTTCTGAAGGGAAGTCTTTTCACTGATTAATTGTTCTGGCTGTCGGGAAATTTCTCCTTAGTTCCAGGTTGCTTCTTCTCTCCTTGATTAGTTTCCATATGGTATTTCTTGTCCTCCCTTCTGCTGCTTTGGAAAATAATTTGACACCCCCTTCCTCTTCTTTGGGGCAGCCCCTCAAATATTGGAAGGCTGCTCTCCTGTCTCCCCTGGTCCTTCTCCTCCCAAGACTAGCCAGGCCCAGTTCCTGCAACCGTTCATTGTATGTTTGAGCCTCCAGTCCCCTCATCATCTTTGTTGCCCTTCTCTGCACTCTGCACCCACTCAACGTCTTTTTTTACACGATGGAGATCAAAACTGGATACAGAATACAGAATAACTGAGTTGGAAGGATCCTTGTAGGTCATCTAGTCCAGTGACCCCCAGCCTTTTTTGTACCAGGGACCGGTTTCACGATTATTCATTCTTCCACGGACTGGTACCTTAGTAATGCGAGACTCCACGGCCATCAGACGGCTCTTTGTTCGAAGTCGCCCTCCCCTTCAACGAAACTAAGGTGCAAGGATTCCTTCAGCACCCAAACGCCGCTTTCCAACAGAAAACCCGGAAGCAACCAAAAACCTGGAAGCGCCATCGAAACAAGATGGCGGCGCCCAAGCTTTGCGGTCCGGTAAAAAATGATCCATGGACCGGGACCAGTCTGGGGACCGGTAGTTGGGGACCCCTGATCTAGTCCAACCCCCTGCTCAAGCAGGAAACCTTATACTTTCCCGGACAAATGGCTGTCCAATGTCTTAAAAACCTCCAGTGATGGAGCATGCACAACTTCTGGTGGCAAGCTGTTCCATTGGTTAATTGTCCTCACTGTCAGGAAGTATCTCCTTCATTCCAAGTTGCTTCTCTCCTTGATTAATTCCCTTCCATTGCTTCTCCTCCTGCCTCTCATGTTCTTTGGAGAATAGCTTGACTCCCTCTTCTTTGTGGTAGTCCCTCAAATACTGGAAGACTGCTCTCATCTCTCCCCTTTTTTCACTAGTCTTAGACATACCCTATTCCTGCAAACTTTTTTTCATGTTTTAGCCTCCAGTCCCCTAATCCTCTTCGTTGCTCTTCTCTGCACCCTTTCTGGAGTCTCAACATCTTTTTAATACCATATGGAGACCAAAACTGGAGGCAGAATTCCCAGTGTGATCTCTCATCAGTGCAGTATAAAGCGGCCCAGTAATCAAGAGTATTGCTAAATAAATAATTCCCTCCGACTATTTACAAAGTCTGCACGACTATTACTGTTAATCTTTTCATCGGTCCTTATCACATCCCCTCCCACTTGTGACTGTATGACTGTACTTTGTTGCTGGTATCCTTACAATTTATATTGACTGTTTCCTAGTATGATTTGATTATTGATTGTACCCTGTGACTATTATTAAGTATTGTTACCTGATGATTCTTGGCTCTTGATGAATGTATCTTTTATTTTACGTACACTGAGCATTTGCACCAAGACTAATTCCTTGTGTGTCTAAACACACTTGGCCAATAAAGAATTCTATCTTTTAAATGCTGGGAACATGCTACATGCTCTCTCCAACTTAAAACATTAATAATTTTCCTCCCTTTTCGAATTCATGTATGCTCTGTAGACCTTCTGACCTTATGCATCACATTTAAGTCAGTAAGTTTGTTTAGCCACAATGTCTTGAATCCAACACCGCTGGCTTGGATCATTAGCTGATAAGCCATGGTTTACCAACCACCCTGGGTGGGTTGACGCTATTAAACCACAAAACCAAATTTTAGTTAATATGAAACAAAAACTTGGGGAGTGGTGTGCTCCCCAAGATTAAAAAGCAATGCTGAATTTCAATTTTTACCCCCTTACTTTGAGTCCTCACCTTTGTGAGTCTTCCACCGGGGCCATTGCTGGAGAAAGCCATCCATACTGCTGTGGAATGCAACAAATCCTCTCACTTCTGGATGGCAACTGTTGGTCTCTTTGTGGTGTATGTACAGTTGGCCCTGGAATTTGTCCCATATAAATGCCCTTGGAACCACCTATCCTTCCCAGCCCTACGTCAGAGATGACACTGGACAAAAAGCAAAGAGTTGCACAACAGGGAAGTGGCAGGGAAATTCTCCCTCCCCACCCCAAGCCGTTTTGTGATTGTTGCTACACACACACACACACAAAGTGTGTGTTCCTTTGGCAGGTCTTCCCAGGTCAAATATTTAGAAAGGGCTCAAATAAAACCCTGAGTCAACATTGAGGGGCAAACATACACCAATTGACTTTCCATTATTGGGTTAAGCATTACATGCTACACGGACCTCATTACAGAAGGAGAAACTCTTAATCTCTGGAGCAAGTAACTTTCTGCCCATTTATCCAAGATAGGATCATTTCCTCTTCGATTTCAGACTTTGTGCAAGGCTGCGTTAAGTGTATGAGTGGCCCTTCAAAAAGCACACAACTCTGGTTAGTGATGGCCAGAGCCACGGTTGTTAAAGTGAATCGCTGCAGTGGCTTGTTGGGTTGCAACAAAGAATAGGGTGTGCAGGGTTACAAGTCTCCTATATTTCCAAAGGGACAGGTAGATGTCAAAACCATGATGGAGCTCAACGTTTTTTGGTTGCTGAACGAATTTTGCCCCATTTTATACGACCTTGGTGCCCCAGTTGCTAAGTGAATCACTTAACTAAGTGGATCACAGTTGTGAAATCAGGAATGGGGGTTAAGTGAATTGCGGTTTTCCTGCCACTCTGCTGCTTGTCAGAAGGTCGTAGAGGATGATCACATCACCCAGGAACACTGCAACCGTCATAAATGTGAACCAGTTCCCAAATGTGCAAAACTCTAGGATTCTTTTAAGTCAGGGGTCTTCAACCTTGGCAACTTTAAGACTTGTGGATTTCACCTCCCAGAATTCCTCCTCCAGTCATGCTAGCTCGGGAATTCTGGAAGTCCACAAGTCTTAAAACTTGCCAAGTTCGAAGGTCCTTGTGATCGATGATAGATGATAGATACATATAGATAGATAGATAGATAGATAGATAGATAGATAGATAGATAGATAGATAGATAGATAG
>BHFT01005837.1:0-22199 GCA_004320025.1 Laticauda laticaudata
TATCAAATGCCTGAACAATATATAGTTGCAATGATACAAAGTTGCAAACATATGAATGCCACATAGTTACTACAGGTCATTAAATGTATATAGCTTTTCCCATTTGTTTGTTTAATGCAATCTGGGAAGGTTACAGTAGTGATCACATGACCCAGGACAGTGCAATTGTTATAAATTCATCGCAGCTATCAAGTGCCTGAATTTTGATCATGTAACCATGGGGATGCTACCAAAAATATACAATAGTCATGAGTCATTTTTTTCAGTGTCATTGCAACTTTGAACAGTCCCTAAATGGTTGTGCATGGCATGGTTGTGAGGGTTATCTGTATTTATAAAGCATTTACATATTATGTAAGTGTTAGATAAGTACTGTAAAATAGTTATGTATATTTTAACTGATGAGTCAAAATGCTGTGGATCTATAAATGAGCTCATTATGATGCTAATACCAGTATCAATACAGTGGCTCATTGACCTCATAGGTAAACCAATTTTTTTCATGATTATTTTTGAAACTTACCAAACTTTATCTTCATTTATTTAATGTTCATTGTAAGGTAGTACAAGTCATTTATCATCATGTTGATAGCATTTAATTTTATTTTTATGTGTAACAATATCATGCATATCAGCAAATTCCACTTCCAAATGACAAAATGAATATTCCAAGCAGGCATCTGAACCCCAATATAAAATTTCCAGAAATGTTTAAGCAATAGAGAAAACTGTTTAAAATTTTCTCAGGAAAAAAAAACACAGCACCTTTAGGAAGAATGAAATATATGTAGCCTTTTATTTAGTGCTCCCCACTTTGTTACTCTATAAAATATATTTTGTTTCTTGTATTATCCAATTCCAATTATTCTTAAATCTGACATTTTGGACAAGTTCTTCATTCTTCTCTAATAAATGGCTTTAACCGTCCTTGTCTGTCACATTTTAGGCTGCAGGAAAGTGGGAGCAGATCCACCACCTCCTAAATCAAAAGACAAGAAGTAGCAGATCCTTCTTTTCCTGTAAAAAATGTCAGTGCATCCTGCAGAAAATAAGTACTTGTTGCCATTGCGTTTGAGAATTGTTGTCAGAACATTAAATAAAAAAATGTTTTTTGTACTGTATATAGTAGGATGAATATTTGAATTGGACAACTGAGTGAAGGTTGAGTCAACTAATTCAATTATTTGACTTTAATTTCAGAATAAAATATCTGAAACTAATTAGCACATTGATTAATCCTCTTTCTTTAAAAATCAGACCTAGTTCTATGATTTTATAGTTTGCAAACCTGAACAAATATATTTGGGCAAAAATTGTTTGAAAGTTTAAGTAAAATTAGTTCCACTGAGTTGAAAGTCTAAATCAGATTGGATCCATTTTTAAAAATGGTGAGGAAATTTGAATTGAATAGATGCTTATTTATACATGTCTACCAGACAACATTGCTCAGATTTAAAGTATAATTTTTCAGGATTAACTACCAGTATCTAAACACTTTACAAAACCAATTTATTATTTAAAATATTGGCATTACAGAATTCCCTCCAATAAAATGTATTTATTTATTTTTACCCTGCTTATTATTTTTACAAATAACTCAAGGCAGGGAACATATCGTTCTTCTTCCCATTTTCCCACTACAATGATCCTGTGAGGTGGATTAGGGTGAGATAGAATGACTGGCCCAAATCCATCAGCTGGATTTCATAGCTAAGGCTGGACCTGGATTTATGGTCTCCTGCTTTCTAGTCTGGAGCCTCCATCTCTAAACCAAAGTGGTTCACACTTAACTGCTAAAATAGACATTGACAATTAAAACCAACCAATTTAACAACATTTCAAATCAAGAGCTACCACTTACAAAACATCTTTACCTACATCTCACCTACATCTTTAAGGAATACAAAACAGGTATTAAAGTGCCAACTTTATTAAGAACAAAAAGGAATAACAAAACCCTATACAAGTAGTCTTCAATTTACAGCAGTTCATTTAATGACATTTTAAACTTACAATGGAATTGAAAAAAGTGACATGACTTTTGATAAGTGACTCACACTTACAATGTTGTAACAACCTCATGGTCATATATCAAAATTCAGATGCTTAACAATTTATTCATATTTATAATGGTTGGAATGTCTTGGGATCATGTTACCTTTTTGTGACCTGATGAGCAAAGTCAATGGGGAAGCCAGATTTACTTAGCAACTACATTATTAACTTAAGAACTGCAATGATTCACTTAACAACTGTGGCAAGAAAGGTTGTAGAGTTGAGAAAAACTCAAACACTGTCTCACTTAGCAACATAAATTTTGGGCTAAATTGTGGACTTAACATTGAGGACTACCTATACTGACATACAGGTCAAATGGAATTCTATCTTTATAAAGACTATCAATATTACTCAGAGGCAAATGGCAGGAAGAAGTTAATTCTCGAGTTGCAGTACCAGGTCTTTTACCAATTTGGTTTTAAAGTAGGCAACAGAAGAAGACCAGCAGAGAAGAATGTCAACAGCTACCAAGAAGAGGTAGGAATAGTTAAAAGGTGTAGGTACAGATCAAAGAGTTAAGATACCTTTTTTATAACTTCAGCTGCAAAAGGTGTTGGACTGAATGCCACATTTCTACTTCTACTAAGCTAGGGGTGTCAAACTCAAGGCCTGGAGGCTGGATCGATATGGCCTGTGAGGACATCCTGGAAATAATGAAGGACCGGCTGCAGTGGTGGGATTCAAATTTTTTTACTACCAGTTTTGTGGGTGTAGCTAGGTGGGTATATCTAGATGGGCATTGCCAGGTGGTCATGTGTCTAGATGGGCATGATTATGTGGGTTTTTTTTCCTTTCGCAGCACCACCCTGCCAGCACTTTGTTTTTTGGCTCTTGGACTTCAGTGAAGCCTTCTGAGAACAAAAATGGGGAATGGGGGGACTGCGAAGTGCCCCTTCATGCCCAATTTTTTGGCTACTGGGCCAAAAGGAATCCTCCTGGTGAGATAATTACAACAGCAAGGGGGGGGATCAGTTGTGCCGCATGTTGAAGGACGGGAAATCAGGAGACAGGAGACCAGCGTAACTTCAGCTCTTTATTCAAGGTATAGATCTGTGTGTCTTTTAGTGAGCTGTGGCAGCTCTTCTTCTAGAGCTACGCCGGCCCTGGTCTCACGCGCAATGGCAGCTTTTCTGAATCTCTTATGATCGGTTCGTCCAATCATGGGAGATTCTTACTACCAATCACTGTTTCTTGGCGTTCTCAGCCAATCAACAGTGGGAAGTTCGTTTCAGCCAATCAGGTGGGTATTAAAAGTTGTTAATATGTAACACCCTCCCTCTTGGTATGGTCACATAAGTCGCGCAGGACTTTTTACTCTGTTACTTGACCTGCGCGGAGTTCAGTTGCTGTGTGGTCTTCCAGCCAGTTCAGAAGGAATCTTCGTTGGCTGCGGCTTTCTCCAGAACTGCCTGGAAAGGTGAGTCAGGCTTTCATGCAAACTCACTGCCTGGTTACTGGGTTCGGTTGAGTGGGCCTTTTGTTCCCGCCGACGTTTTCCAGGCTGGTTGAGCTGGCTTGACTACCTTCCAGGTGAGATTCAAGTTGGGTCGTCTTTCCTTTGGTACCCTTGGGTTGTCTTCACTTTCCGGTGAGTATTGATGGTTTCTTCTTTTATTTAGTGTGTGTTTGTATTTTCTGGTTTGAGGTTTGTCATTGTCCGTCGTCGTATTTTAATTTTCTTTTTTTTTGATGATCGTTTGGGTTCCCCCCCCACCAGTTTTTTTTTATTAGAGTATGTTTGGGTGAGTTTTGTGGGTTTTCAAAGTGCTGTTTAAAATTATTCTTGATGGTAATTTTGGTGTTCGACATGCCATTTCGCACCGGTAGCGACCGGGACGGGCCTGGTTACTTGGATTATTGTCACGGGTACCAAGTGGGTCCCCTGAAAGTTTTTAGGCATAGGATCGTGTCTCCCGGATTAAATGAAAGAGGTGTTACTGGCTGGATGAGTCTGGCTGGTTTTTACTGGATTGTACAGTCGGGGCTGAAGTTGTCTAGAGATGCGGATAGGGAGTTTGTGTTCGCTATCAGGGAGTTTGCCAGGCTTTTATTGGTTTAAGCAGCTTGGTGTTTGTGCGTATTGGTTAATAGTTTTATTTATTTCTGTCATGTTGTTTCCGGAGTGTCCATCTTCTTCTAAGCATCTTTGATGTATCTGACTATTTGTATCGCCGCCGTCCTTCGCCCCGCCGTAGGCAGAAAAAAGATGACTGGGCGCTGTCAATGCTGTGGGATTGCTCCATTCTGCGAGGAATTGCTTGAATGCCAAGTGCCAATCAATTGTGGCCATCTGTCAAGATACTGTCAAGTCAGGTAAACCGCTGGTGGGAAAAGTTGTAAACCGCCTCCATCGTGGTAGATCAATTAGGGCTTACTCCAGCAGTTGGCAGTACAGCATCTACTGCGATCAGGAAATGTGCCCATTTTGTGGGTCCCACAAAGTCCTATATGGATCCTCGACCAATGGGGACATTGGTGTTTTCCCACTGGAGGGTTGGTGCTCTCGGATGGGTTTGCTCTGGGTTGCTGACATTTGTCGTGTAGCACCCAGGTTTCAATGGTTTTTGTTGTCTATCCCCTGCTACCATAACTAGCTTCTGGCGCAGGGATTCATTTCACAATGCCGGGTGTCTCATGCAACATGTGTAATATTTTTTTTTGCTAGCTGTCTGGAACGCTACCACTCTAATCGCCCCGATAAGCTGTATATCCTTTTGGGGAGGATAATTCAGTTGGCGCCCGGTTTCGGAAAAGGTTTAAACTGGCAATTGCTTTCTGTTTCCGGCCACCTTTTTTACCACCCAGTCAAAATCCGCGCCAGTTTGCCATCTTTGCTCGTCTCTCTCGCCGCATGTTTGACGCGGTTGTTGGTAGGTTGGGCAATGTCTCTTTGCGAGGGTGGATGTGGTGGGTCAGGGTCCATCTTCATAATCCTGTTAATGGCAACCGGCTTAGCTGGTCGGCACATGAGACTGCATTTCCCTGGGCGATGTATTAATTGTAGGTATAGGCAGCAAGGAAGCAGACCACCTTGTCATCCAGGGAGACAGTATGTTGGGTGGGGCCTTGTTTCCCGGCCAGGATCCCCAGTGTGGTTTAATGGTCAGTGATGAGGTGAGTCCCTACAGTATAGTTACTGCGCTGAAACTGCTTTCAGCCGGTAACTGCTGGCAAG
This sequence comes from Laticauda laticaudata, assembly GCA_004320025.1. Taxonomy (NCBI): domain Eukaryota; kingdom Metazoa; phylum Chordata; class Lepidosauria; order Squamata; family Elapidae; genus Laticauda; species Laticauda laticaudata. The sequence goes on from BHFT01005837.1 coordinate 5,234, forward strand.
TGCTCCTTGTCAAGCTGGCTATAATTTCTTTCTGCTTTTGGAATAGTGTTTTCGAGAAGCTAAGCAATCGAATGCTTCTCTCTCGTCTGGCAGGGTATGGCTTAGTATGCTCTGATGCCAAATGGAGAGGCGTCGCAAAGTTACGTTAGTGTAGGGTCTCACTGTATGGACTGAGGACTGATTGTGATGTGAGGCAGGTCTTTTATGTCTGGAAGGCGGCTCTTCACGCTTGCCCCATGAGCAAGATGGACGTCTTGTCGAGCAACCTACTGAGAGTCCACTGGTTGTGCCTTCTGTGGGAAAAAGACATTGTGAAATTGATTAGTCCAGAAAGGCTTGTAATTCTGCTTACTTTTGAGGTCTCGCGCGCCTGGGGCTTGCTTTATTGCTTCTTATTTTTTTTGTGTGTCGGGTGGATTCCATCTTTCTCACTAGATATCCAGGAATCAAACCTTTCAGTGCATAAAACTGGCACTTTTCTTTTTTGACTTAAGTCCTGCATTTTTAAATTTTTTGTAGAACTTCCTGAGTCGGCTTCTCAATTGTCTTTTGTCTTTTGGCGTGCCTACCAACACTATAAAATAATGGCACGATCCCTTATTCCTTGGAGTAACCATTATTAAACTCTGGAACGCAGCCCTGGTGGCACACCACTGACCTCGATTGGAGCCTTTTTAACACCAGAGCCCCCTGTGGTCACGATAGTCTTTGCGCTTGCCCACAGTCTTGGCTCGATGGGCAGTGCTGTTCGATAAGCTTGCAACGCAACGATTGAAGCTTCCCCGAAGGCCTTTCCTCCCCCGAGTGAGTGTAGGAGGTGGCTGTACCGGGACTGGTTGCACTTTGTGTGGCAGTTGCATTGTTGTGGTCGGCTTTATAGTCCCTACAAATTCTCACGGACCTGTCTGGTTCTGATTGGGGTGACTATTGGGGTCTTCCGCAGCGTGCATGATCCTATTGGTTCCAGGACCCTTGCACGATGAGCTTAATCTAAAATTGTTCATTTATTTTTGGTTTTGATTGCGGCAATGGACTCGTCTAGGTTTTTGAGCCGGATGGGGCAATTGGGGTTCAAGCAATGATGGGGTCCCCCAGTACTTTGCTAATTGTCCGTCGAACACTTCTTGGAAATTCCTTACAGCTCCTCTTCCCAGTCTTTTCCTGACATCTGGTTGTGCCCCTTCATCCCTCAGATCCTACTTGGCATGAACATTCTAGACCAGCAGGCTTGGGGCGGTCTCTGGCAATAGTGAGTGGAAGTACTTCCAATGCCTTTTGAAGGTTAATGGAAGTGTGCCAAATTTCCTATTTTTAAGTGATCTCTGTTCCCCTGATGTCTTTAATAGTGGTCTCTGGTTCTCCAGCTCTTGTTTCTGTAAGCTGGGCACTAACCCAGTTAATGTGTCCCGGACACGCATGGAGAGGTCCTGATCCAGAGTCCTCACCTCCATATCTGCACAGCCTGCTTCGTGGCTGACGCTGGCAGTGTACTTTTCTTGCATCTGAGTTGTCTGAATGGCCCGATTGTGAATCATTTTGATGGGTTTCTCCCATCGTCTGGTCTCGTGAGCCGCTTGCTTTGTGGTTTTCGCGTTCCATTGGTTTCTGTGAATCTGGTCTTCAGTTTCTGGGAGCGTGTTGTATGTTGTCTGGGCTGGAGTTCCGTTTGTTTTGGGCAGACCTTGGTGATATCCCGTTTTTCACAGTAACCGGCAAATTGGTGTCTAAACGCAGGGCACTCATAATGGGGGTGGTCGTGCGACTCCGGCGTGCGCCCGCGCAAATGGTCACATGAAGCCCGACTTGCGACTTCTTGCCAGTCCGGCTCCGCTTGCAATCGGGCTGGATCTCCTCTTCCTCATCATCGGTGTTGGACTGATAGATCGACATCTCGTTCGGGTGCCCGTTGTTGGCTTTGTTGACCAGTTTCAAGTTCATTTTTCGGGGGATGTGTTGGTTCGGAGGTGTGGCCGGCCTTTATGAGTCATGGAGTGTGTTAATGGTCGAATCTTGGCTGCTGATTTCTTCCTTGGTTCGGGCTGGCAGTGGCTTCAACAATGGCTTCGGTAATTGTAATGTCTGCTCGCCATGAGCCTTCTCTTTGGAGTCACGGGTCTCTGAGGACCCAAGACCACGTGGTCCCTAGAGCCTCGCTCTGAAAAAGCCACCGGCACTCTGATGTTCCCCTAATGCTGCATGAATCCCGATGCTTTTCTGTCCTTTTGATCCACACAGTAAAGAATTCGTGTGCCGGATAGGTTTGGCACGGCTGGGGATAGTGTTCCGGGAGTAATTGATCTAAGATTGGCAAGTATTCTTCTTTTATGTCTTCAACTTTTAATCCGAGAACAGAGAGCCGGCCACGTGGTTGGCCACGCTTTGGCATCTTGAATACAGCTTGGTCTACATGGGTCAGACAACACAGCTCTCTATTCGTGGTGTTGCTCCTTGAGATTGTTGCTCTCGAGGAACATGAGGAATCTATCGATGTAAGATTCCCAGTCCTCGGTTACCTGGTCAAATGGTGCGGGTGGCGAGTTGCTGTTGGCCATCTCGTCAGTTGTTCAGCTCGGTTGCCAAGTGCCCGACTGGTCTCTTTGTCTCAGAATCCCATTCGCATCGCCATTGTTGAAGTGCGGGAAATCAGGAGACAGGAGACCAGCGTAACTTTAGCTCTTTATTCAAGGTATAGATCTGTGTGTCCTTTAGCGAGTTGCAGCAGCTCTTCTTATAGAGCTAGCCGGTGGCTCTCACCCAATGACAGCTTTCTGAATCTCCTGTGATCAGTTCATCCAATCATGGGAGATTCCTTACTGACCAATCACCATCTGGCATCTCAGCCAATCATAGTGCAGTTCATTTCAGCCAATCAGGTTAGGGTATTACAAGTATGTTAATATGTAACACCGCATAATTTAGATTAGCTTGAAAGAAGACATTTGATGATTTCCTGCTTTCTAGCTAATCTAAACACGTGGCATAGCTAATCACCAGAAATACTAGTTTGGCCAAACCAGTAGCATTTTTTTTACTATTAGTTTGGCTGATAGCAATTTTTACTACCAGTTCGAACCAAACTGGTAGAATACTACCATTGACCAGCTGATGGTGCGTCTGCAGCAAAAATGGTTTGGAGGTATTGTGCGGTCCTCCCAAGCTCCGTTTTTACTGGCAGAGGGTTTCAGGAGGCCATCCCAGCTGAAAATGGAGCTCAGGAGCTATTTTCAAATTGAGCTATTTTCAAATTGAGCTATTTTCACTGGCAGAGTGCTTGGTCCACCACAGGTACCACCCAATACAAGTGATGTCATGCTAGCCCACCCACCCTGCCCATGCCCATTCTGCTCCCCCAAGGTTAAACACAATCCTGATTCAGCCCTCAATGAAATTGAATTTGACGCCCCTGTACTAAGCCATAGCTGCATTATTCATTCTCCCATGCATTTCGTGTCTACTATCTCTAAGATCACAGATTTAAATTTAGATCCTCAAAGAATGAATTCAGTAGCTTTTCAGGGTAATCTAGTAACTCCCCTCTAGCCTTATGGATAGTAGGAAGCTGCTAACTCATCTTCTGGATTCCTGAGGCTGAAATTCTATTCCTCAGTGATAAGCAATGAAGTAGCCTCCAAGTGTTTTGAAGGCCAACTTCCACAAGCTCTTGTCATTTGAGATGTAGGATGGAGTTGAGATCAAAAATATCCAGAGGGCATAGGCTGCTTTCCCTTACTATTCCCACTTAGCAAGAAATAAGACCCATTTAGCTCCACAGGGAGAACTGAGTATACACGCTGACGTTTGCATGGTGAATACTCTATATAAAATCATAGAGAGAGAGTATGTGAGAATTTAGGAAGAAAATTTGAGATTTTGCCAAACTCAATGTCAGGCGGAGCTCCATTCAAAATCCAGGAAAGAAATACTTAGACTCTTTAGTTTAGAGAAAAGATATCTTTTACTGAAAGTGAAGTGGTAGCAACCAAAGAATTCTGAATCTGAGAAATTAGGCGCGCAATTCACATATAGAAAGTGATGGAAATGTTCCCACCCCCAATAGTTCAAATGACACTTCCAATTAGAAGTTGTGGATATGATCATGTGGGCATCTTCAGGTGATGATGAGTTGACCTTTCTACGGCATATTTTTGATAACGGTTGGCAGTTGCGCAGAAGAGAAGAAAGCTAAGCGAGAAATAAAACTACTTCTAGCTATGCTTCTCCTACCGGCATTGTATACAGAAGATGAATGTAACAACTTTCCAGCTCACTTCCCAACTTATTCCCCCCCCATTACTTATGGCAGTCGAAAAGATGCAATGCAATAGCAGATGATCTTGAAGGCTGACACTCATCTTGCTGGAAAAACTATAGAGATATGCAGATATACTGCTTGCAATCATCCTAACCTTCTGACAATATTAGATAAATTAAATAAGTCTGATAAAATATTCTGAAACACTAATCAGTAGACATGGCTATAATCTTAATGAATATGTGGCGTTATGACTGGGATAAAAGAAACATCTGGGAAAGATAGAAAATAGCCTGGATTTTACATAAGCTATTTCATACCCTAGATTACAAAGTACTTCAATGTTTTTTCTCCTGAAAGTTCACTCCCCAAATTGTAATTTTGCTTTCTGTCCATCTGTATTTTTTTAATGAAATGACAGCTTTTCATAATTCACTTCCTTGAATCTCTAGAACAGGACTGGCTTCAGGTTTTTTGTTAACAGCAGCTAACTGAAATGAAATAAAATTTGTGCAACTATATTTTTATCTTTTCAGGTGATCATTTTCATTAAAAATATTGTTTCTTCTTTTCTTCTTTGTATTACTTCTTTCCAGGAGCTACTATCTAATTCATATGTTTTCATACTGCCTGTTCATTCACGTGTTCAGATCAACCAGGAATTAAGTTGAAGGACAATGACAATTACATTGTCAACCATATTTTAAATCCCACATTTATAAGAGTTTTATTAGCATTAAAGTGACATTGAGAGTATGAGTTTTTAGCCAATGTTTATGGATATGGCTTTTATAGATTTCTTTTTAACGTATCAAAAAGCTTACATTTTGTATTCCTAATTAAAAAAGAGAAGATAGAATATAGAATATCTTCCTCCAGAGGCAAAATGCTTGTGGCAAGTGTTGATAATCCTACATGTCTACGAAAGAGATGGTTGCAAAAACCTTAATATAACTTGAGTTATCATTCTACTAAATGCTTTTAGAAAATCACCACTTTGTGGTCTCCTGTCAAGAGACTTCAAATTCTGTTTAATAAAAATATTCATTTGCATTTGAGAACTAATTAAAACAGATTCTTGTAAATGAGAAAGGACATGGAAATTCTCAGTTTTTTTTCTCCCAACCTCTCACATATATGCTTCTATCTCTAGAGCTCTATTCTAGTCATTCGTGTTCTTTTTCCTTAGGCAAAAGAAAGCATCCTAATTATTACTGATGAGACTTACCTACCCTGGCTTAACTTCGATGCCTTCTTGTTAACTGATGGCAGAGTTGCCTCTGGTCTCTTATCCTTGTAAATAAATAGCAAGTGATCAAGAAAATATTGCTTTGATTTCGAGATTTGCTAGAATGTAAGACTGGCTGAATTCAGTAAAATCTGTATCTTACATATGCAATTGTAGAATTAATTCTTTATATACATTTTTGTCACATGAATAATATTTCTTACAGAAATATTGGGGCAGCCCATTGCTTATTTTATTTATTTATTTTTTAAACCAGTTTTATTCTGTTTTCCACCTTTTAACATATCATTTTAGAGAATAGCATGATTACAGGTTTCATATATACATACAAATATGACCATAGTTACATATTCAATTTTTATATTCAATTTCTTATCTTAACAATGCTTTTATACATTTTCTATTTTATTGTAATGCATGTCTCATTATTTCATTCACATATATTTACTTCATAATTATTATACCTTAGTACTTTTAACTGTCACATTTGTATAATCCTCTTAAATTCTAATTAATAACACTCCTTCTATAGATTGGTTCCCCCCTAGAATATCAGTTTAAGGGCACCACCTCTAAGTTACATATTCATTAATTATCTCCCCTTTTAAATCCCATTAAGTGTTTAACATTTTATTAGCTAAATCATTAAGAATAATAATCCCTTTTAAAATCACATAACACATATAAATCAGATTCTGCATGGTTTTCCCTTTTTAATTTCATAGAATGTATCTACAATTTCAAAAAGAACAAAGGGACATATTAATCTAATCATTTAGTTCTATCCTCTGATATAATTTCATTTCAGCTCTTCTCCTAAATCATTCCATTTATCTCAATATATTTCAATATATTTAATTAACATATTCTATTATTTGTTACCATTATCTCTATGCATAAAGGAAAAGAGCATTAACAAAAAATAACAATTCTATTTTCCATCTTATCAATCTATATGTTCTCATTTCACAACTACAAGTTTATTTATATTACTCCCCAGCACCTTGCAGAATCCCCTCCTCAAGTATCATTCAGCCATTATCTCTGTGTCTAATTAAAAAAAATTCCCCATTTTAAAAAAATTCCCATATTTCTTGGTTCCTGAATCCTGCTTCTTTTCCCTTCCCTCCCCGAATATTTTCTCCTTTATTCTTTCACTCCAGTTTTTCACCCCCTCTCTCTTTATAACTCCCTTCCGCCCTTCAAATTTTTGCTGAATCTTTTTCCCTTTTTAAATTTTCTGGATATTTCCCTCTTTATTCAATTTCCCAAATCTCTGATATTTATTTCCTACTCTTTTCCTCTTTCTTTCCAGATGTCTTTGTTCTCGGTGGTAGTTAAAGATGGCTCTTTGCTCCTCCTCTTCTCTTGTCCTTTGTCTTTGTTGTTCATACTTTGCAATCGCCTCTTCAAAAAATTTAAAAACAAAGCCCAAGGTTTCACCTTGTTCTTGTAATGTTCCTTTTGTGTTTCTAAGTTCCATTTTTAATGCCTAAAATCGCCATTTTACAACTTTCTAATTAATCCAAATAATATCTTTAAAATTAGTTTCCAAAAGTCCACTTTTATTTTCTTCCTCTCATGTTTTAAGCCTCAGTTAATCCAATGCCAAATCCATATCAGAATCAACAATTAATCCAAGGGCAGAGTCTTCATGTTTCTTTCTTTGTTTCAAAATTTCAAAGTTCTTGTTTTATTGTGTCAATTTCCCTTGTCTTTTTAATAAACAGAGTCTTTTATAAGAAAACAAATTAAAGTTAACTCAGATGGCACTCTTTATTCTGACAAATTCACACCTCCTCTTTCCTTTTCCCTTCCCAGTTATTCAGACCTTTTTAAAACCTTCCCAAAAGTTCAGATCCAACTGATATTACATTTTCTCTTTAACAATTTATAGTTCAGCTTCGTTGGTGCCTATATAAAGTCAAAGTATATTTAACCAAGTTGATTAGGTGCTTTCTCCTCCAGCTTCTACCTCTCCCAGTTCAAGCTCCGCACTGTCAAAAGCAATTGAAACCTTTTTTGTTCCCCTTTCTGTTTGCTGCTGTAAATCCTTTCTTAAAGATTCTTTAAAATCTTAATCCTGGGGGTACCTTCCTCTTAATTATATCATCCCATTTCTCCTGCTGTTCGTTTCTTTCTCTTTCTACTGCACAATCCTATTCCAATCTCATTTTCCCCTTCAGGGTGGCCATTTTAGATCACTGCTTCAGGCGTCTTCAGGAGGGAGTAAATGCCAACCAAGGAGGGTATTTGCGACTCCGCTCTACCCAGCTGATGGTCTCCCCTTCCTCCCCCATCCCTATGAGGCGGTTTCTGCCCCAAATCCAAAGGATCGGGACTCTCCGATGTCGAAGCACAGACCAAAGCCACACATGATCATGGTCAGCAGTCCGTCTTTGGGGAAACTCAAAACCGGAAGTGGCCATTGCTTATTTTATTTTTGATATATGTAACTTACTCTGTAAGACCTCAGGTTAAGTTCATGCTTGATCAGAGATCTGAATCACTGAGTTTTGATGGATATTTTCCATCCCAGTCATAAATGCAGGAAATTTATGGATATAATATCTACGCCTTCTGCCTAAAAACTGTAGAATGTAAGGTAATTTCTGTTTTTCTTCTGTTTCTCCAAAATAAATGTAAACAATTTTTGCTTGATTGGTAATTAAATTATCATGCTTTGTTTATTCACTGTCCACATAATGTAATTATCATTGCCATTGTATATTTCTACAATATGCTCCTGTCTATCTTACTACTTTCTTACTACACTCTAAGGAAACAGAAAGTCTATCATTTTCCAGAAGATTGAGACAATAGAATTTCCAGGAGTGTAAATCCCTGCTATTCTGCTTTAGAATAAAGCATGGATCAATTTTCACCATTAAAATGAATTGTTGTTATCAATAGTAGTAGGAATAATAATATTGAAGGCTCTGCAAATCATTAAAAGAGAAATATGCATTATCTGCCTGTCTTTTTATGAAAGATTAATATTAAAAAAAGGAAAGAAAAGTAGAATTTTGCTAAGAAGAGGAAAGACAAAATCCAAGGATTCCATGATTTATGAATTGCAAATCAGATGGTGAATCTTGAAGGTACACTTCCTCGATATTTATTTTGCTTGTATTTATCTGTTTTCCTTGCTGGCCTCTGGCCATAATACAGATATGATCTGATCCAATTATTTTAATACTAATGATAATTAATGTGAGAGATGCTGCAAAATTATTGGTTGGGTTAGATGGTAATTTGAATTTGCATGGTTAGATCTCCCTCCCTGTCCTAGTATGTAAGATTCAATAGAAGATAATGTAATTAAAAGTAGATATATACACATTTGTGGATTCTTGAGCTCAGAAAAAAAGACATCCAGAGTATTAGTGATAGTAATATAAATGGAGTTATTACCAACTTATTCCAAACCTAAAGTCATATTGCACTCATCAGCATCAGGAGGTGGATGTTTCCCACATTCTCTACTGCATAGTTAATAGTCCTACTGATCCCTTTGGACCAATAAAATCTTCTGTTTACATTTCCAAGTTGCTCCCTAGTTTGGCATTACTCACTACATTACTACAATCATGCCACTATTCTTCTAAATTATTGTTCTTTTCTTCTTTGGAAATTATAAATCTAGACACTTGTTGTCCATTACTCATTCCTCAACCAAGTTCATTCCACAGTTTTTTGTTTATTAGAAAAGATGTGGAGAAAATGGAGCTAGATTATATCATGAACTGCTGTGCAGATCCAGCAGATGTCTGGATCTCATACAAAATGTTTTAGCATCATAAAAGTGTTTGAAAACCTAGGTGCAAAGCATCCCAATAGGCTGGGAGAAAATTATGTTGTTTGAACAATTTTTTTTACAAAGGCTAGACATTGACCACTTGGATCATTCTGTAACTTTGAATTTGCACAATTGGAGCATCTTTAAACAGGCACATGTCCAAGTATACACTCTTCTAAAAATACTGAACTTCTTTGTGGTTTTCCTATCTCTTTGCCAACCTCTGTTTATTCTTGTCTGGTTTATTCCACTCTTTAGCCTGCAGTTCATAACCCTGACATAACTAATTCTTCCCAGTGATGGAGAGGTATCTGCAGTAAGGGATGAACCAGCTTTGCTAAGATGCCTTGGCCACCTAATACAACACTGAAGATAGAAATAAAAAAACTATTTTTAATAAATGCAAACTTATGCAAACTCCTAGTAAATGCAAACTCCTAGTATTCTTGTAAACCCAAGGAACAAAGATGGCAAAGCACAAGTCTGTGGCAGTCAGAAAAATAACTGTAAAAGTATTATGTATGGAAACGATTTTGCTGTTCTCTCATTTCTTCTATCTCTGCCCTAAAAAAAGTAATAGGAGAATATTTGAGAAATTTGTAGTGCTACTCTCCTGCTTGAGCAGGGGGTTGGACTCGGTGACCTGCAAGGTCCCTTCCAACTCTGATATTCTATATATCTCATTTCTATATAAATAATATCTCTCAAAGGTCTTTCATTCCTACATATTCTGCCAACAAGTGAAGTAGCTTTAGGAATTAACTTTTTCCTATGGATTTTTTAAAATATATCTTGAATCTCCAAACAGTTCAGAATAAATAAAGGTGTTATCAAATCTTGAGTCAAAACCACAAATTGAATGATGTCTATTTGTATCTCAAATCTCCAATTTAAATTGAATCAGGGAAGATTGCCACAAGCCTGTTAATTACATCCTTCCTTCTGTAGTTATTGACTATCTTGATAACCAAACAGCTAAGCTTTCTTTCATTTGGTGTAACAATTGCAAAAAAGGAATTAGGAAAACAATCCTGTAAATAGAATGTAAGCAGTATCGTAATCCTGGGGAGAGAATCTGCAACAACCTATATTATATATAATTTATAACAGTAGGAAAGCACTGTTTGTCATAGAGATTGTCCATATAAAAACATAAAATACATCAATATGTTAATTATTTCTTAAAATGGATTTACAAAACTCAGAAAAACTAATTTTTTTTGTATCTACACTTAAAACAAGCAAAGAATTCTGTTCCTTTTCCATTTGTTTTTCAGATGCTAATCTAAAAAAATGGATATGTCTGAATACAATCATTTTGCACATAATATTCAGAAGTATATTCCAGCTAGAAGCATTAATCCAGAAAGAAGGGAGGTTAAAATTATGGAAAAAAATTACATCAGAGAATGTTAATTTTAACCAACATGTTTTAAATAAGCAATAGAATTAAGAAAAAACTAAATGAAAATATATACATAGGTTGTGCTTCTCTGATATTTCTTGAAGTATCAATTAAAAAACTAATCAGGCAAGTATACTGTCTCATTAAAAAAATATATTGATTTGTATATCCCAAATCAAGCATTGTGCATGAACTGAACATTTTCAAATATCTTTTAGAAAATTCACAGAATTCTACATCCAATAACATAGGATTCATCAGCTGGAAGGTGGAACATGGTTCCCTGACAACTTACGTTTTGAAAGTATTATGGCAGCATAGAGTAGAATAAATAGAGATTAATGGAAATGTCTTGGAAAAGAGCAATGTTAAAAAACCTGAATTTTATATTAAGAAATTGTTTCCTTTTTAGTTTCATTGTCACAGCACATTTAAAAATCTATTAATCAATTTTTAAAAAATTGTCACTACAATGTCATGTGACTGTGTATGTGTATATTGGTGTAATGATTAAAAAGAATTGTGGCTGCTTTTTAGCATTCCTGTTTAAGGTGTTTTCTATTAAAACTACTGCTGCTATCATTCATCTTCTACTCCATGTTTGCTTTGGGCTTCTTAGTCTGCACCTGTTGAATTGGCTTCATTGTAAAGGAGACAGTGATATATCAAAGATTGTAATCTGCCACAGATCTGGCTGGCACAGTTTGCTTTTCACATATTAAATATCTAGAATGTTCCCCTTAACCTGCCCTGTTCCTCCAGTTTCACAGTTGTGTGGCTTTACTAAAAGGACATTTTGCTTTCACTGTGAAGGGAAATATAGTAAGATCTATGGAAAAGTTGTCGACTAAGAATAACAAATTACTGAGACAGACAAAGCCAGGTTAACCCAAGATGTCTGAATTTCGTGAGTTTGATTGTAGGTCAATTACACTGCCATCTCTTACTCTATAAAAATGTCTGCCTGATTGTGAAGGTGATTTCTGGTATTTATTATTAGAGGCAACAAAAGAATTGGAACACAATTCTGCATTTTCATTAATCTTGTTTGTAATGAATATGTTTGTCTGAGGCATTGTCCTCACATTTGGGGGTTTTTTCTCACATTTGAGATTTTTTCCCCTCATATTTGGGATTTTTTTTCATTTGTGTGGAAACATAACTTTCACTGTTTTTCAGAGTGTCGTGAACACATGTTTCCTTTATTCTCATTAGTTTTTCCTTCTTTCTGCTTTCTGCTATGTTGTGTCCAAGTAGTTGTTTCAATTCTGTAATTCGCAATTATAATGGCATTATAGCGATACATGGACAAAGCAATAACAAATGTATTTATAAAATTGTCTTTCTATTGCACCAAGGTACTAACAAAATTGTAAAACAGTAATTGAAGAATATTAAATTGATGCAGCACAATTCTGAGATAATCAAATTGTGTCAGAATCAGAAATCGATCAAAAAATATTAGAGAGCCAGCTAAGCCTAGTGATTAAGGCATTAGACTAGAAACTAGGAGTCTGTGAATTCTAGTCTACCTCACAGGAGTGGTTGTTGTGGGGAAAATAGAACAAAGAAAGAATATTAGAAAGGTTTGCTACCTTAAATTACTTGGGAAAATAATAAAGGCAAGATAAAAAATTGTAAAATATTCTTTTTTAAAAATAAAATTAAGAGCTTGGCCATAGATGAAGCCATATACTGTAGAACTGGGCCAGTTAAGAATGGGGCCCAAGTTGGATTAAGCCAAACATCCCCATTTGCTATCATTGTTCAAAATATTCTAAGGAATTCTGTTTTCCATATGAATTTCAGATCAGTATGTTGAATAGAAATGGCAGTATTGCATGCCATATAGCATGATTCTCTTTCTTCTCCTTTTCCATTCTTTTTTTTTTGAGAGTGTAATTTGTTACTTCTTCATGTAATGCCATAGAAAGCTGGAGGGGAAAGAGGGATTATCGAACACATGTGTTAACAAAATTCTTCTCAAAGCTGAGTATTCTCTACAATCTTTAACTGCTGATTTTTGGATATCTGCAGTGATGGAAAAGGCCACAAGGATGGGAAGAGATGACCATGGAGAAGACAAATGTGTAAGGTACAATTGCTATTGCTTCTATCACAACTTTTTCCTGTCAGCCTTTTTGTTTCAGACTCATTTTTTTCAAGCAACCAAACCATCTTTTTTGATCAAGGTGTCATCTTTATTCCCATTCTTGGTTTCATCCATGTTTGGATGATCCTCAATGAACCAACTTTCCATGTTTCTGCTTTCTTATTGCTTCCTTTTCTTCAGTCATTCATGACATTGCTTAATATCTTGTTTACAAAGGCAATAATTAAATTTCCCAATAGTTTTCTTGGCCCCTCATGCTTATTACCATTTAATTAAATTAACATCTTTACCTTACATTTTTGTAGGTTAATTGATCAACAGAATATAATATATAACATGTGGAATTCTATTGTGCAAATGAGTTCCCCTCATTTGATATTGGCAATAATGACATGTGTGTTGGAGTTTAAAATGCTGTGTGATGGGAGAGTAGCCTGTTATTTCTCAGACCAAGCCTATGATGACCCGGGGCACAAAGACAACACAGTCAAATAATTAGTAGGAGTCCCTTTATTAGCTCCAACTTTGCCCCCAGTGTCCTGGTTACCTTCTGGCTGAGAAAAACTCTCCCAGGAACAGCCTTTGGCTGTAGAGAATCAAGTCCAAAATGTGGTCAACAAAAACTGTAACTATTAGTCCAACCAAGGCAAAATGAGATAAGTAGTCCAACAGGGCAAGAGCAAGAAGTCCAGATGTGAAGGCACAGCAACAACTCAACATGATTGGGAAGACATCAGGAACAGAGATAAGCAAAGTCAACATATTTGTTCCCAGCAGCTGCCACACTCAGCATGCATTTCTTTGAAACTCTCATTCTCAGATGTGGCTTATAGAGGGAATCAGGGCCCTTTTCTCCCTTGTAAGCCACACAACCCAATTTGCTCACTTCTCCGTTCCTTCCTGCATGCCCTAGGATGAAGGTGTGGGCATGGTTCTTCCTCTGAACTCCATGTCCTTTGTTCTACCTCTTCCCTGCTCTGCCCAGCCAGACTTTGCCCTTCCCCAGTTTCCTCCACAGCCAACGGAGCCACACTCCCACTCCCTGTCAGCTGTTCATTTTCCTCCTCAAATTCAGACTCCAACAGGGGTGTGACAGAGACTTTTTGTGCAGATTTTCCATAGCTTGTTGTTTTGTGCAGATGTTAGCTTGCTACTTGGGTTGCAGAGCTGCTACTTGATTACCTGCCAGTAACTATTTCTCTAGCCAGACCTCATTTTCTTAATGAGAAAAGAAGAAGAAACACTTTCATTTGTTTCCTTCCCAATTCAATAGAATGTTGGACAAAATTATAAAAAAAAGACTTGGACAGTATAAGCCAGATAACTCTCCAAAGCCAAAATGGAAGTGCACGAATTTGGAGTGGGGGAAGCTGGAAGACAGAATGAGTTTGAGAACAGACCAGGTCCATCTAAGAGCTGCTCAAAGCTCAGCAGTGGTTCAAAATGTTCACAACTATTCTATAGCTCTCCCTTATTCTTGATAATATGAGCAGGACTATTGTGATGGAGATGAAGAATCCAGGCTTCTACATGCTTTCCTGTGGAAAATGAAGATGTGGAGCAGTGGCAACATGCAAGAACTATTACATGTAGTTTTTGACTTACAATGATCCATTTAGTGACATTTCAAATTCAAAGTTCCTGAAAAAATGACTCATGACCATTTTTCACACTTAAGACCATTTCAGCATTGCCATGGTCATGTGATCAAAATTCAAATCCTTGGCAACTGTACTTATGATGGTTGCTGGGGTCATATGTTCACATTTTATGACTTTCTGAAAAAGAAAGTCAGTGGGGAAACCAGACTCACTTAACAACCATGTTACTAACTTAATATCTGCAATGATCCATGTAACAACTATGTAAAGAAAGTAGGTTAATTGTAAAGTAGGTCAAAGCTTAATCAAATTGTTTTATTGAGCAACAAATTTGTTGGCATCAGTTATGCTGATAAATCAAGGACTACCTGTACTTAGACAATCAGGACTACAGCATTATTTAAAACCTGGTGATATATGGTAATATTTGGAAGAGGTTCGGTAGATGCCTCGGTAACTTTATTAATGGTAAAGCAAAATTACAAAATTGTTCTTGATTCTGTTATTAAAGCAAATGCCAATGAATATACAAGTAGTTTCAAACTTTCTGTGAAGTGATTTTCCCTTATCAGGTCTATCTAATGGGACTATCATTTTCCTACTTTTTGTTTATTCATGTTTAATCATTGATAGAGAAGCAACATGCACTCAAAATTCAGGATGGAGTCACAATGATGTAACCACAAATGGATTAGAGGCAGTTCAGGGCCTTTTGTATACTGAAATCTAGCCTTACAGCATATTGAATTTCCCTGTAGCAGGCTAAGGATTATTGTTTAAAATTAATTAATTATTTAATTAATTCTTTCTTTCATTCATTCACTCATTCATACACTAAATTTAGAAACTACCCTATTAGATGATTCTTGCTTGCTTTTTATTTTTATTACCTGTCAACAGTTTCATGAAGTTCTGAGTGTCCCAACAATTCAATTTCTGTTAAAGATGGGACATTACTGTTGGTTGACTGTGGCAAGGATTCAGTACCCAAACAAAGTCATTGAAAACTGTTAAATATATAGTTGATGTCTTGTTAGATTAAATCAGGGTGAGATTCATATTTTTTAACAACCAGTTCTGTGGGTGTGGCTTAATTTGTGGGTGTGGCTTGGTGGTCATGTGACTGGGTGGGTTTGGTTTGCTGGCTGGGCATGGCTTGGTGAACATGTGACTGGGTAGGCGTGGTTTGGTGGTCACGTGACTGGGTGGGCATGGCCATGTGACTGGCAAACTGAATACAAGTGATCCTCATTTAATGGCCGGTTGCTTAGCAAGTGTTTTAATTTATGACTGATCTCCTCAGAGCTACTTGACCTGTATTTGGAGTTTTGACAGCCGTGCACACACACACACACACACATACACACACTCCCTTCTAACCCTGTGATTCTATGATTCCATAAGGATCTCCTGCTAGAGCAGGGGGTTGGACTAGAAGATGACCTCCGAGATCCCTTCCAGGCCAGCCCCAGATTGCTGTGCTGTTTCAAAGAGTTTTAAGCAAGGGTTTGTGTCCTTCCTTTCTCTCCTTTTTTCCTTTCCCTCCCTCCCTCCTTCCATGTATCTATATATCCATTCATATATCTCATTCACTTTCTCCTCCCTTTCTTTCTGTCCCTTCCTTCCATCCCCCCTCTTTCTTTGTCTATCCCTTTTCTTCCTTTCTCTTTCTGTTTTTCTTTCTTTCCCTTTTCTCTTTCTTTTCTCTTTTTTCTTCTCTCTCTCTTCTCTCTCTCTTTCTCTTTCCCTCTCTCTTTCTCTCTTCCCCCTCTTTCCCTTTCTATCTCCCTCTCTCTTTCTTTTTCTGTCTCTTTCTGTCTTCCCCCCTTTTCCCTTTTTATTTCCCTCTCTCTTTCTTTTCCTCTCTCTCTCTCTCTCTCTCTTTCTCTCTCTTCCTCTCTGTCTCTTCCTCTCTCTCTCTCTCTCTTCCCCCCCCCCACACAAACACTTCCAATGTCACTTGTTAACTTACGATGGTTGTTCCTGGCCAGTCTCTCAGAATCCCAGGGACTGGGTGCAATTGTTCAATTGTACCGGGGACCGGGACCATGGGTGGGACTTCCTCCCTTCCCTCTTTTGGGGAATGGAAAGGGCTGGGAACTTCAAGTGCCCACCCGAGGCTAGGCAATAGTTTGGCTTTCCCAACTGCCTGCAAACCTTACGTTCCTCCCATGGCTGGTGCAGAGGGAAATATTAGCCAGCCAGGGCAGAACTATCACCAGCCCCGCCAGCCCACATCTCATGCCCTGCTCAGATTTTCCACAGTTACTGGGGCTTGCAGCTGCTGGAGAGGTTGTGGGAAGCAACCAGGAAGCACAAGGCTATGCCACCCCTCCCTTGCCGGGCTGAGTGTTTTAGTCGAGTACGGGCCACTACTGTGAGAACAGTGTGAGCTCCATGGGCTGAAAGATAAGGCTGATGGCAGGGAAGAAAGATCTGCTCTGGCAAGGCTTGACTCACACCATTCTTTTTGTTCTGTATGCAAATAACTGGCTCCAAATAATACATTCTGATTGGTTGTTTAAAACAAAAAGGGATTGGTTCAAA
>BHFT01005838.1:0-18663 GCA_004320025.1 Laticauda laticaudata
ATGCAAATTTGGGGCACTTTTGAGAGCGGATAACAATGGATGGAGCCACCCCTGAAATTTTGCTCATCCGCTGTGTCTTTTTTGCATACGTTTTGCATCCGTCGGCCGGTGTGACCTAGCCTTAAGGCAGGGAGTTGGACTAGATGACTACAAGGTCCCTTCCAACTCTGATTATCTGTAATCTGATCGATTCTGGAGCCATGTAAAGTCCTTACACATTCTGCCAAGCTCTAGCAAGTGTTAAAGTCTTTGAACTTTAAATCAAGGCATTTGGCATTCGCACATGAAAAGTTGGGTTGCTTTTAAACTTGGTTAGTTGTTGTTTTTTTTCTTCCCCTTGGCTCAGTGGGTTGGTTTCTTTTCCATACTGTGTAAACCAGCAAATGGGTCAATGGAAGGAAACAGGTTAAGCGTGTTACACCATGTGAACACAACAATGGTAATGGGGCAAGGTAGCTGTCTATCATGCGGGGACTTGAATTTTTATCTTCCCAGGCCCAACCCAATAGTTTAGCTTCTGGCTTTGCCAACAAAAACTTCCTGGGATAGAAGCTCATAAAATAAGACAAGATGTGGAAAAGCAACACAAGCACAAGCACAAGCACACACACACACACCTACCATTCACTTCTGTTGGATTGCTTAAATACATGATATACATATATATCCTTGACCACCATTCATCCTGAAATTTCTGTTGATAAGTGAGACAACTGTGAAGTGAGTTTGGCCCCGTGTTATGACCTTTCTGGCTACCGTTGTTAAGTGAATCTGGCTTCCCCATGGACTTTGCTGGTTAGAAGGTTGCAAAAGGGGATCATGTGACCCCAGGGACATGGCAAACCATCATAAATAAGAGTCAGTGGCCAAGTGTCTGAATTTTGATCAGGTGACTATAGGGATGCCACAACAGTTGTCAGTGTGAAAAATGGTCATCAGTTTTGTCAGTGCCATTGTAATTTTGAATGGTCACTAAATGAAGTGCTATAAGTTGAGGACTGCCTGTAGTTTGGCAGAAGACTTCATTCTGTTCAACCCTGCTTAGAGAATTTTTTGTTATACTCTGTGAGGGTCCTTGGACTGTCAGTTTCCATGGTTAGATCTAGCTGTCTATCTATATCTATCTATTATCTATCATCTATCTATCTATCATCTATCTCTATCTATCTATCATCTAGCTAGCTATCATTTCTATATCTATCTATCATCTCTCTCTGGCTATCTATCTATATCTATCTATCTGTCTATCATCTATCTATCTATTTTCTATCTGTCTAAATCTACCAAAATTATCTATCACCTATCTCTATCTATCTCTATCTCTATATTATCTCTATCTCTATATTATCTATCATCTATATATCATCTATCTCTATCTCTCTATATCATCTATCATCTCTCTATCTCTATCTCTCTATCTCTCTATCTATCTCTCTATCTATCTATCTATCTCTCTATCTATCTATCTATCTATCCATCTATTAAATTTATTGGCTTCCCATCTTACCACAGGGCAACTTTAGGCAGCTTATAATGTTCAAAATATAAAATATTATAAATAAAATATGACAAAAATACAAAATACAATACACAGTCATAGCTAAAAGATGGGGGAGAGGAAGGGAGCTGGATGAGCAGGGGAAGGAGGTGGGATCTGTTATTAATCTACCAACCATCTGCAATGTGAAGTTATTTGGAGCCCAAGTCAGCTGGCAGAGCCAGGTCTCCTTCACTCTTTGGGAAGGTTGGAGCCAACCTCATTCTGGACAGTATGAGGGCCATCTTGGATTTGTTAGGTGGCACTTAGTTCTCCATGCAAGTTAGGATCACAATTGCAAACATCAGGATGACTCTGGAAAGAGTGCAGAGAAGAGCAAGAAAGATCATTAGGGATCTGGAGTCTAAACCATATAATGAACTCTTGCAGAAAATGGGTATGTCTACTCTAGTGAAAAGAAGGACTTGAGGTGACAAGTCTGCATTACTACTACTATTAATCCTCCCATCCTTCCTTTCACCCATTTCCTTCCACTTGTGACGGTATGACTGTAACTTTGCTGCTTGTATCCTAATGATTTTCATTGACTGTTTCCTAGTATGATTTGATTGCTCATTGTACCCCATGACGATCATTAAATGTTGTACCTGATGATTCTTGACTCTTGACAAACGTATCTTTTCTTTTATGTACACTGAGAGCATTAGCACCAAGACAAATTCCTTGTGTGTCCAATCACACTTGGCCAATGAAGAATTCTATTCTATAGCAGTGTTCCAGTGTTTGAGGGGCTGCCACAAAGAAGAGGGGGTCAACATATTTTTCAAAACACTGGAAGGCAAGAAAAGAAGCAACAGATGGAAGCTAACCAAGGAGGGAAGCATCCTAGAATTAAGGAGAAATTTCCTCACAGTGAGAATAATGAATCTGTGGAATGGCTTGCCTCCAGAAATTGTGGGTGCTTCATCACTGGAGGCTGTTAAGAAGAGACTATTTCAGACATTTTTCTGAAATAGTATAGCAGAGATCTCCAAACTTGGCAACCTTAAGATTTGTGGACTTCAACTCCCAGAATTCTCCAGCTGGCTGGAGAGTTCTGGGAGCTGGTCCACAAGTCTTAAAGATGCCAAGTTTGGGCACCCCTGTAGCATAGGATCTCCTCCTTGAGCAGGGGTTTGGATTAAAAGACCTCCAAGCTCCCTTCCAACTATGTTGTTGTGTTTCAGATAGAGACAGACAAGACATGGAAGAAGCGCCAACCCATTGCCAGTGGTCATCTGAATGTTTGCAGCCCAGGTGTGGTAGTCCTTTGGGAGGTCCATGATCTTCCATGGCTCCCAAGCTAGGAAGCACCTTCCGAGGTCTTCTCCTTTCAATCCTGAGACGAGTTTCCCACAGTAGCTCCTATTTGTTGACGAGCCGCGAGAAGGTCCTTTATTAAGGCAGATGTGACATAGGGTTTGTGGGCAAATTTAATCGCAGGGGCCTTGCCCTGAGAGGCTCCATCAGATGAATGTGGCCAGGGTGGCCAGCCCATAATAGCAGGGACTCCATCAGGGAAGAGCATGAGAAAATGTACAGAAGCTTTTTGTGGAGGGAAAAGAATCTGGAATTTCTTGCATACAAAGGCAGCTTCCTCCATGCTTACTCATCCTGGAAGGGTGCCCGCTAATCCTTCTGTTGAATCAGTAGTGTAAAATGCCAATTTCAAATAAAAATATTTAGATGTTTAACACCTCCAGATCCCAAGCCCTCTGGCTGCAGAGCCAGTCTCATCAACATGCAACAACAGAGAGATGAAATGAGGCAAGCCGGTGAAACGATTGTTCTGCGTTTTGTCGGGCAAAGTTGGAGAATGACTTTATTTTTTTACAATCCTGTCTGAATCCATCTGGGTTATACAGCTAGTCTTCAACTTATGATCACCCTGAGTCCACTTTTTCTTTGAAGACGTTTTGCTTCCCATCCAAGAAGCTTATTCAGCTCTGACTGGATGGTGGGAAACAGGAGGATTTATGCTCCTTGCCAACAGCTGGTCATTTGTGTTCTTTCAGAGAGCCATTGAGGCTGCTTGGAGGTTTATCTGTGTCCTCAGGGTCACCTGAGTAGTGCAAACAGTTCATGTGGTCTGCATTTTTTCCTCTGGAAATCCATCCCTACTCCCACACCATTCGAAAGGTGTTCATCCCAAATTGTGAAGCTAAACGTCTGTAGAGATTCTCAGTCCTCCAAGTCGTGGTTGTCCCAAAGGTGCTTTTTTTTTTTCAAGAGGCAACTGGACTTTCTTGTGTTTCTTTGAAGACATTTCACTTCTCATCCAAAAAGCTTCTTTAGCTGTGACTGGAAGGATTTATACTGCTTGCCAACAACTGGTCATTTGCATCCTTTCAGAGGGTCATTGAAGGCACTTGGACGTTTGTCTGTGTCCTCAGGGTCACCTGAGTGGTGCAAATGGGTGTGGAGAGCCTTCTTGGAACTGATGAAAGGACTGTGTTGTGAAGTGGGGATAGATTAAGAGATCAGGCCCTGTCCCACTGCACTTACGGATGCAAAGAGGATGTAAAACGTTAAAAAAAGCTTGCCATCCATTGGAAAATGCTATGCATCCGTTGTGTACTCACTGCATACGTGTTTCAATACGCTCTATCCGCGCAAGCATCCGTCCACCTTGCAATTTCATCACGCAAAGAAGTTTTTGAGCTGCCACAAAACTTTTTGAACCGTGATGAACTTTCCGCCGTGTACGATGTACATCCGTGACAAATATATGGGCAACAAATGTTCTATGTCTATCATCCGATTAAACATCTGCTGTATTCCTCTCTGCATTCCTCTGGCCATCCCCTCAACTCACATCTGCTTGCAGCTTGAAAACGGAAAGCAGGGAGGGAACGCGAAAGGTACACGGAACGTCTACACAGAGTTTAGTAGCACGGAAATAGAAAGGATGGCAAAGCGTATCATCTCATATATAAAATATTCAAAAGGACAAAACATTTGTATCTGCGGATGTATCTCGTATATTTAGGATTGGTCTGGAGTATGTAACTAGAGTTATGGCAGAGGGACCCCTAGCGGACAAACCGATTATTTTTCTATAAAACAGGGGGAGAAAATCAATCTGGATCTCCAGTATTGAGTCCAGCAGCCAAATGGTGTTACAGACCTCTTCACCCTTGGTCTTTCGTCTTCCACATCATCCATTGTTTTCTCCACCATGGATTCATGACACAATCCATATGTTTAATGCTGTGATATTCATCACCAGAACCAAGCCCTTGTTCAGACTGTTCACTTATAACATTTAAAGAGAAGAAAGGAAGAGGTACAAGAGCTGTGTGGGGTCCAAAGAGGGATGTGAGAAGAATGGAGTTTTGGACTGTCATGACCAGTTGATGGTGGAGCGATGAATTTGAAGACCCTCGCTGGCATTCCATCACTTCATGAGGATGCCACCAGCCATGTTTTGATGCAAACTTTACCAGCATCTGAGACCCAGTTTTTGAACCAAGCCTAGAACCAACTTCCATCCCAACTGGACCCTGGACTGAAGGTGGCACTGACTCTGTGCCACCTGGACTTTGGAACCACATACAAAACATGCAGTATGCCTGGGGGGTGCCACATAACACCATCAGCAAAGTGGTCAGAGAAAGTGCGTACAGGCCATCATTGAAAGAATTACTGTTGAGGAGCTCCCTCCAGTGCCCCCTCCACTGAAGAAGGGCTGAAGAAAGTTGCAGAACAGTGGTAATCAGAAAGTTGGAACTCCTCCCCAACACCGTTTAATAAAGCATTTAATAAAGAGTTTGTGTTTAGTTGAAATGTGTTGATGATGATTAAATTGTTATTGATAATAAAGGGGCCATAGGTGCTGTCACCTGGATGCGTGGACCATACAGTCCCCACTATGCTTGCACTGGAGGTTTATCATCTCCCACAACCATCCCTATCTATCCCACAAGCATGCAAAGGCTTCAACCATTTTTCAAAGTTTTTATACCAACACTTTATTAAGTAAACAAAATGAAACCAAGTAACTTTATTAAAGTGTCTTAAGCAAAGATAAACTTTATTAAACAAAGTAAAACGAACTCAGTCTCCTGAGACTATTCTGAGTCAGAATAGACTAATTCTGTCATGCGTGCCTGCCATCCTTTTATATCCGCGAAGCGGACGCAATTCATAACCCCGCATGCACAGTAGAACGTCTTTGCGTCCGATAATACATTCGCGTGGCATCCCTTTGTTTCCTATAGGGTGTATGTGATGCATCCGCTTCATCCGCAATGCATCCGCCCCTTTCTTGCGTATGCGTCCACTTCGAATTCCCCCCGTGAAGCCCTCTCGGAGTGTTCATTCTGCTTCCATCCGCTTTCATCTGCTACGGCTTCCGATGAAATCAATTTAACTCCCCCTAACATACTACCACCGTCCGTTCTTTTCTGTTCTGTTATGCAATTTTCCCACTTTTTGAAGGCGAATGAAACAGATGAGGCCACCCCCGAAAATTTTGCTCATCCGCTCTGTCCTTTATGCGTACGTTTTTGCATCCATCGGGCAGTGGGACTTAGCCTTAAACAGAGTTGGAAGGGGACCTTGTGTTGGCCCATCTAGTCCAATCCACCACCCCTAGCAGAGAACCTGCCATTCATTTTTGACAAATGGCAGTCCAATCTCTTCTGAAGTCTCAAGTGATGAAGATAATATATCGCATCCGCTCCTCGTCTATTGAAGAGAAGGTTGTTTCATGTTTTGACATTTATAACTCCCGTGAGGAGTATAAATGCTTCCATTCCCCACATTTCCAGGTCCAGGAGGAAACTGAAGAAGCTTTTTGTATGAGAAGCAAAACGGGCTTCAGAAAGATCAAGAAAGTTCCAGTTGCCTCTTGAAAAAGCACCTTTTGGACAACCAAGACCTGCAATCTCATAGACAGACACTATCCAAACCTTTTCTCTCCTTTTTTTCTCTCTGGACCAGAAAACTGTGTCTCTTCCAGAAAACCAACATCTTCTAGATCTTAGCAAGCCAGGGGTGGGATTCCACCAGTTCTCACCTATTCGCTAGAACCAGTTGTTTAACATTCAAGCAGTTTCGGAGACCAGGTGTTAGAAGAAATTACTGGCCTAATCTTTTATAAGGAAGGCAGGAAGGAAACATTCTGGCATTGCTTAGTAGAAACTGTCCTCTCTTTTAACCCTTATTAGCATTCCTTGGGCAGGGACTAGAAACTTCTTGGTCTCTGGAACTTCTTCTGGATTTTTTACCCTCCTTTGCTGGTAGGTTTGCTTGTGTTGCAAACCATTCAAAGTTACAATGGCATGAAAAAAGTGACTTATGACCATTTTTCACACTTATGATGATTGTTTGTAGCATCCCCACAGTCAGGAGAGGCCAGGTGAGGAGATTGTGGCCTCGATGTGAGGGATATTGAGTTTGGCCATCCACCCAGCCAATAAACAATTGACCACCAAGCCATGTCCACCAGTCAGTATGATTACCAAGCCATGCCCACCACCTAATCCAACACCCATCAGAAACTGTTTGTTAAAAAAATTGAATCCCGACTTCCAGTTTGCAAGGCTTTCAGCGCAGCAAGAAGTCTGCAATTGTGCACGTTTCTGCTGCGCTTGCCACTGGAGTGCCCCTGAATCCAGCTGGATTTGGGGGCTATCATTACCCATAGAGGTAACTTGAAAATAGGGGAGATCCAGCAGGGGTCCGGGGAATCACATCCCCCCTCTCAGCTAGGCTTAACTCCCTTTTCGAAAGTGGTGGGAGTGGCGGGTCAGCAATGGCCGCCCAACAAAGAAGCTTTCATCGCAGATAAGAATGTGCAGAGGAAGCTGAGACAAGTGAAAGTTTTTTGGCTTACAACCAAGGATAATGAAGATAACATTTAAAATACCCTGGAATTTTTAAGTCTCATTAAGAATACATTGTTCCAACGAAGACGGAAAAGCGGCAATGAAAGTAAAAAAGGGAAAGTTTGTTTTTTCCACTCTCCTTCCTTACGAATGATAGGAAATGAATGGAGAAATCAAGAAAAAACCCGTTTTGCATCAAGCAGGGATCGTTGAAAAATTTAAAAGCAAGGGGACAATAAAGATTTACTCTGAGCAGTGGGGGAAAAAATTTTTTTTGCTTATAAGTGGGAAGGGAGCAGGAAAGAATTAATATTAAGATTTTTGTTGGAGCGAGGCTCTGGAATTTATAAGATCAGAGCTAAACGTAACAAGACTTCTAAAGGTATATTTTAATGAGCTTTGTAGCTGAACTATAAACCCCAGGAGAAGAAAGTATAAAAAGAAGAAAGTGCTAAATGAAACAGTCTGGTGTGTATTTGGATTGCCTTGGGTGACTTTGGGACTTTTGAAAATCATTATTTTGATAAGACTAAACATTTGGGTTGCATAAAAAAAACTTTTCACATAATGGCACGCTTGTTGATGAACTGAAAATTGAATTTTAAAACAACTAAAGAAGAGGAAAAGAAGGGAGGGCTCTTTCTGGAGTCTGTCCTTCCAATTTTTTAGAAAATTTGGCGATTTCTACCTACGCAGAAACTACAAGAACAAGAAAGATCTGGGAATGAAGAAGAAGCCATCTTTAATGAACAAACACTTAGCTGAGGAAGAAAAGGGAAAGAAGGGAAAAGAGAAATGGAGATTTAAAGACTTAAAACAACCCAAAAAGAAAAAAATAAGGTGAAAAATCGATACAATGCAGAAAAGCCAACAGGAAAGAAATACAGGAAGAAGCGTGGAGATTTAAAAAGGTGGAGGATTAAGAGACAAGGGGTGTAAAAAGCCAGGATTTGGAGAAGAAAGGAGGGAAAAAGGGCAAGAGAAGTTACAAATGTTTAAAACAAGATGTAAAAGAAACAAGATTTATTTCAGAGATAGTGGGAAAAATATGATTTTTAAAAAAAGAGATTCTGCAAAAAGTACATAAGAATTGTATATTGTATTTATATTTGAGAATAAATGTTAAGAAAATTGGGATTTAATAATAGAGCTTAAATTTGCTATGGATTATTGTTTTTTATTATATTTATAAACTTATTACTCTTTTCTTATTTTTATAAAAAATAAAAGATATTTCTGAAGTATGTATCTTCAGAATGTAACAAAGCAGAATCAGAAATGAAAAGTATATATTATTTTAAAAGTTGTTAAATTTAGATTTTAGATTTAGAAATTTTAAATTTAGAAAGATTAAAGGCGTCATACTTTCAATCAGTTGATTCAGGAGGAATTTTGTGTTTATGCGGAAAAGATAGAGTAGAAAAAACTGATAATAAACAGACAAAAAGATATACAACATAATTGATTTAAATTGAGATGAAATAAAATTAGAATTAACTGAGAGTGAAAAGAGGGGAGAAGCTATACAGAAAATGTAGAATGGTAAATAAGATATGAAATGGGATAAAAAGTGAGCATGAATTTGAATTTATATCCGTATAAAAAGATGTAACTCGGGACTAAGCCGCTTTCCAAAAAGAAGTTTTATGTTTTCATGTTTTGTGTTTTGTTTATGTTTGTTTGTTGAAAATCAATAAAATTATTATTAAAAAAAAATTGAATCCCACCCCTGTCTAGCAGGATCAGCAACGATGGTTATCTGATGTAGCAAAGGACCAAAGCAACTCCTTTGGTGGCTCCTGCTCACATTTCTCAGGTCCTTCTCCAAGCATTGAGCATAAGGAATATGTTGCAAGCAACCTTCTGCAGGTAGAAACATTTTTCTGGCCATTTTGAGTTGTTCTTCAACAGCCTTCTGTCTCACCATTTCCCCCAGCTTGACGTTTACCTGCCATTTCTAGCATCTCTACAAGATCAGGATTCAATCCATGCAGATCCTGGGAAGAAATAACCTGGTTATCATGAACAGAAGCCCACCCCCAGCACAGATGGGAGATTGACTTTGTCACCTGTCAGGCAACATGAAGACTTGGCCTCAAAACAAGGACATCACCCAACCTCTAGAAGGTTGGTGAGAGTCCAGATGAGTCAGAGTGATAAAATGGGTAGGTTTTTCTTCCCTCTGGTTAACAATTCCCTTTGAAGTGATTGGGAATTTGACTTTATTAAAGACTCACATACCAGTAGATGAATAATACCTTAATGTGTGAAGTGAGTTTGCATAGGCTGCAAAAAAAGAAAGGAACAAAGAGTTTTTAATAATAGTGCAATTTGTGTGAGATAAGTCTATCCTAGAGAAATGGAAGGCAACATGGTTAGCATTTGGATTACAGATGCTGCTTGTTAAAGGGTGAAGCTCAGAGTCACAATGGTGTTTTGTCTATCTGATGATATTATTCCATCAGTCATGTCCAACTCTTGGCAATTCTCTGGGCCAGGTCTCTCCAAATCTTCTGATTTTGCACTGTTTCTTTCAGTTGTTCACTGCCAGGGGTCGACAACCTTAAACATTCAAAGAGCCACAAAGATCCTAAACAGAAGCCCCCTGTTCAATTCTGCAGCTGACTGGAAGTCTGGTTCCCCCACTATAGAGTCTCTGTGATGACCCAAAGGGGCATGGCACAAAAGCAATAAAGTCACAAAAATAGGTAAAGTCCCTTTAATTCCTCCAACTTGGCCCCCAATGTCCAGTTATCATCGGTTGGAGAAAAAACTCTCCCAAGAACAGTTTTTAAAGGGAAGAAATTCAGTCCAAATCCAAAGTACATCTAAATTATAAATAAAAACCAACACAAACCATGCTGCAGCAATTAACGAGACAGGGGAGGATAAGGAATTGCAGACTTCAAAAGGTAATGAAACACACATAGTTGGGAGGACGCCAAAACCCAGATAAGACTTGACAAACAAACATCCAGCAAGGTGCTATGTGCAAACACCCTTTTTATCCTGTTTTCCCAGCTGCAGCTAATGAAGGGAATCAGGGCCCTTTTCTCCCCCATAACCCCCATTGCTCCCTTATCCGTTTCTCCCTGTGTGCCCTAGGATGAAAAGGGGATGGGCCTGAGTCTTCCTCTGAATGCCCAACCGGACTGTGCCCTTCCCCAGTTTCCTCCAAAGCCACTGGAGCGACACTCCCACTCCCTGTCAGCTATTCGACCTTCCCTCGGAATCAGATTCCAACAAGGGAATGACAGTCTCCTGCTAGCGTAGCATCCTTTTTCCTCTGCTGACTGGAAGTCTGGTTCCCCCACCATAGAGTCCTAGCACAGCACCCTTTTCCCTTTTACCAACCAATGACAGGGAGCAGAAGGATGAAAGAGCCACATGCGGCTCCAGAGCCATGGATTGCCGACTCCTCTTCTATGCTCTGGCTGGTGTAAGCTTTGATGGTGCCCAGCCACCATGTTCTTTCCCGACCTGGTTTCCTTTTACCGCTACATTTTCCCAATATCATTGCTTTCTCCAGTGAATTCCCCATGCATGGCATGTCGAAAATAAATGAGATTCAGGTAGTTCTTGACTTACAAACCACAATTGAACCCAAAATGTATGTTGCTTAAGCAAGTCATTTCTTTAGTCTATGTTACCCCCTTTAATGAACTTTATCACCACCGTTGTTAAGTGAATCACTGCAGTAGTAAAATATTTTTTTATAAATAAATATATAAAATATATTTGTATATATTCAATTTGTATAAAAAACCAAATATATACCTCTAACATTATATTATACAAGTAACATACCAAAGATATATATATATCGTTTTTTTAAGTTTTGGTGGGTACTTACATGGTGGTGCTGTTCAGCTTCCTTCGCGGTATTATCCCACGACATTGTATGCTTTTAAAGTTGAAGCAACCGTTTCAGCAGAACTCATCTGCCATCATCAGGCTTCTGTATTGAGTTTGTATGTGGGTCAGCTTCACAGCGTTGGTTTTAAATTTGAGGCTTAAGCCTATTGCTTGTTCCCAGGATGCTTTTTTTCTTATCCTGATTGATGGAAGTCTTGGTCGGTTGTTTATTGGACTGGAGTTTGTTTGATTGGTGTTTCTGGTTTCTTCTGGTCTGTTTTGTGGCCGTTTGATTGGCTGGCAACACTGTGTTCCTAGATGGAGGCTTTCAGTGCAGCTTGGCTTCAAATGGTGAAAGGATGGTATTATCTTATTAGGAAAGCTAGGTTTCATCTGGGTGCCTGTTGGGGTGTTTTGAAGCTGGAGTATCAGGGGGAGTCTGTTTGGTGCCCAGGTGGTTTGCCTGTTTGTGGTGTGAGATCTTCTATTTGAGAGTGCAGGCTTCAAATGATGATTAGTTGGCTTTGGTTTTCAGTCAGTTTTGTCTTTGGGGTTTTTAAAGGATGGCTGTGTTTTTTTGTCTGTTTTGAAGGCGTCTTGATGTGGATGCCTGTGTAGTAATTTACTGATTTTGTTTGTAGTACCTCTTTATGTAAGGGCAAGGACAGCTGTTCCATAAGGTCTGTTCATCTCCTTTAGGTCTCTATTATGGTCCTAGTGTTGTTCTTGTGGATAAGCTGTGATTTGTTTTGTGGAGGGGGGAGCGTTCGTGTCAGTACTTAGTCGGTGGCATGTTCAGTCTTTATAATGTGTTCTGTTCTGCCAGGCCATTGGTTTTGATGATCAGTGTTTTGGCCACGGAATTTATCTGTGCTGGGTGGTGGTGGGATTGGGCGTTGAGGGTAGCGGTTGGTGTGTGTTTCTTTGGTACGGGTGTACTAGTTGTGCCATCTGTTCTTTTGTGTAGATTAGTACACATCTAGGAATGGTATTTGTTTGTTTAATTTCCGTTTCCAATGGTGAATGATTTTGGAGTGCGTGCCTGTTTAGGTGTGTTAGGAAATCGTTGAGTGTTTCGTTTTCCATGGGGCCAAATAAAAATGTCATCGATGTTTATCTTAAGCCATAGTTTGGTTTGTGGGTGGAATGAGCCAGGGCTCTGGATTGAATTCTTCCAGAACAGGTTTGCAATGAACGGGCTGAAGTGGGGATCCCATAGGGCTCGCTTCAATTTGCTTGTATCTTTTGTCGCTTGTATATGAAATTAGTGTGTTGGTTAGCAGGTTTTGTTATTTAGCTGGTTGATATTTATTTTGATGATTCGAGAGTTCTTTTATCGGGACTTGAGTGAATAGTCCGAACCCACGTCGAAATTATCAAGCAGATCATTCTTTCCACATGTAGATCTCTTGATTCATTTCTAACACACAAGACAAGAACAGAGACCTAGAAGATCAAACAACCTATGGAAAAAGCTGTCCTGCCTACATAAGAGTTACTACAGACAAAAATCAATAAGATACTACACAGGCATCACAATCAAAGCTGCCTTCAAAACAGACAAAAAATAGCCAGCCATCCTTAAAAACCAAAAAAAAATTGACCTGGAAAACCAAGGCATTACGATAGTTTCCCTGTCTCATGCTGGCACAAATCATTGGGACAGACAATAGAAGAATTAGTACCCTGGAGAACACAAAAATGCAGTAAAAAAGGCTGGAACACACCTCCTCACTAGTCCAACACATGAAACCACAGGTACAACATCAACTCAATGGCACCAAAACCCTGCACTATAGAAAACCCCAGCAAACACGAATTCATGAGAAAAGCATAGAGTGTGAAAAAGACCTTACAGCGAATGAATCGAAGAGATGATTCCAGCAGACTTGGTCAATCATTGAAGCCTTGCATCCAATAGAAGAGATCTATTAAAATAGAAACAACGGCTGTGAAGACTCTGACCCACATACAAACTCAATACAGAAGCCTATGATGGCAGAATGAGATTCTGCTGAAACATTGCTACAAACTTTAAAAGCCACTACCAATGACGTGGATAATACCCGAAGAAGCTGAAAAACAGCACATACATACAGACACACACACACACACACACAACACACACACACACACACACACACACACACACACATACACACATATATATATATATATAATATACATACATACATACATACATAACATATATACATACATACATACATACATATATATATGTATATATAATTTCTATAATATAGAAAATTATTCAAGAAATTATATCATTCATATCACAAGACCTAAAATGGACACCTCACATAAAAACATCATTAAAAGAGCACAATGTTCTTCCTGCGCCAACTCAAAAAACTCAAAACTGCCCAAGGAGTTTGCTGATCCAGTTCCACAGAGAATTATTGAGTCTGCATGTGACCTCTATAACTGTCTGGTTTGGCTCTGCAACCCCAACAAGACAGACACAACTTCAACACATAATTAGGACTGCAGAAAAAACAGTGGCTACCCAACCTGCCTTCCATTGAGGACAGCATGAGACAAAAAGAGGGCTGTGAATATATCTATAGACCCCTCACACCTGGACATGAGCTGTTTCAACTGTTTCAACTGGTATCCTCAGAATGATGCCATAGAGCACTGCACTCCAAACGAATTAGACAAAAGGACAGTTTTTTCCCATAAGGCCATCACTTTGCTAAAAGAAATAATTCCCTCAACACTATCAACTATTACAAAGTCTGCATACTATCATTATAATCTTTCTCATCACACCTTTCACCCAACCTCCCACTTGTGACTGTATTGATTATAACTTGTCACTTGTATTCTTACGATTTAATCGACTGTTTCCTAGTATGATTGATTGGCTTATTGTATCCTATGACGTGTCATTAAGTGTGTACCTGATGATTCTTGACTCTGACACTTGACAAATGTATCTTTTCTTTTATGTGCACTGAGAGCATTTGCACCAAGACAAATTCCTTGTGTGTCCAGTCACACTTGGCCAATAAAGAATTTCATTCTATTCTAGCCACCCATTTCAATCAATGTCTCTGTAGTTTTACAATTCCTAACATTATTCTACTTTGACTCCATATTGTACGGCTATGGTGCTAATACTCTTCGTTGCTTCGATCAACATGGAGTAGAGAGTTAACATTCCAAGTAATCCATGTTTGCAACCAACAAATGAGAAACTAAGACAGCCATGTTCAGCAGTGGAAATGGAATAACAATTCTGGAACAAAAGATTGTCTTCTCCTCATTCAATCGTGGGCATTTCCATCTAAAAAGGGTTGATGAAAGAATGGAGAACGAGGCTGTCCCTGGATTGGCAGCCTTGGAAAGCCACAGAAGAAGCTATCTTAGATCTGCCAGAAGATTGTCTCTCAATCTTGGCAACTTTAACATACTGTAGATGGACTTCAACTCCCAAAATTCTCAGAGTTCACCTATCTTAAAATTGCTGTCTCTGAGAAACACAGTGGTAGAGTGAAGGGCCCAGGGATAAGAACATAATCCACCAAATGGTATAAAGCTATAACTTCCTGCAATCTTAGCCAGCTAAGGAGGAATACTGGGAAATGNGGATAAGAACATAATCCACCAAATGGTATAAAGCTATAACTTCCTGCAATCTTAGCCAGCTAAGGAGGAATACTGGGAAATGTAGTTAGTGTCCAAAGGCAAAAGTGCTCTTCCTCACTGGCCCTGGAGATACCCTGCAAGGATCCATATTCTCTGACAATGTTCACTCTCCTGCCATGAGCCCAGTGGGCTGAGTTCACACAATGGGCTATGTTACCTAGTTTGATGAAAAGAAGGACGAGGGGTGATATGATAGCAGTCTTCTAATATTTGAGGGGCTGCCACAAAGACAAGGGAGGTCAAGTTATTCTCCAAAGCACGTGAAGGTTGGACAAGAATCAATGGATGGAAATTAATCAAGGAGAGAAGCAACCTAGAACTGAGGAGAAATTCCCTGACAGGAGGAACAATTAACCAGTGAAACAATTTGCCTCCAGAAGTTGTGAATGCTCCAACACTGGAAGTTTTTAAGAAGAGATTGGACATCCATTTGTCTGAAATGATATCGGATTCCCTGCCTAAGCAGAGGGTTGGACTAGAAGACATCCAAGGTCCTTTCCAACACTGTTATTTTATTCTACCTACAACCGTATTGGTGGGAGTTACATAACTCTTTGTCTATGGAGATTCCCAGTCCTTCAGGTCATGGTTGTCCCAAATATGATTTTTTTTTTTGAAAAGGCAATTGGGTTTTGTTTTTCCTTGAAGACATTTTGCTTCTCATCCAAGAAGTTTGTTCAGTTCTATCATAACTCTTCAAAGCAGTGTTTCCCAAACCTTGACAACTTTAAGATAGGTGGACTTCAACTGCCAGAATTCTACCTATCTGAAATTTCCTGTGGCTGAAGAACGCTGTGGTGGAATGATTTTTCCTATCGAAGTCAAAAAGCCAAAAGGCCCGTGTAGCAATGAATAAGGAGCACCTAGATCTGTCTACCCTCTCAACATGTTGCATCATAAAGAACAGTCAACGTGGGTGGTGTAGAAAGGTAGGATGGGTGCCCTTGACCCACATTGCTGGGAGGCAATCCATTGAAGTGCCAAGTTCATGAACTTCCCCAACTCAAGACCAAGTATGACCTCTTGATAGATCCAGGGTGCTAATTACACTTTCTCCAAGCAACCAGGTTTTCCCTCCAGGTCCTTAACTGTTTTCTTATACACGCAAATCCTCTAGCAAACCTAGACAGGTCCCTATCATTTTTCATTATAATTGAGGTTGAAAACCCAGATGCCTGGCTTCAATGTTAAAAGCAACAAAGGAGTGAAAATTAGGGCTGGGTGGAGAAGGAAAATGGGAAGTCTTGCCAGTGAGATTAGCCTCGAGATCACCCGTCTCTCGCCCTTAGAATTAGACCTCCCACATTTCAAATAGTTGGGAGAGGCAGGGGTGCTACCGATGTTCCTTTCTACTCTTGTTTGTCTGGAGGGGGTTCCCTCTCTTATCAGTGTCTTCAGTGGAGAAAATAAGAGATTATAACAAGTTCAGATGCTGAACCTGGAAACTAGGGTTCACTTTAGGGTGAGCATCCTAGAGATCAAGCCAAGTCCAAGAACAGTGGAGAATTCCTGTGGACCTGACACTTGGGGGTGGGGTGGAATCAATCAACAAGCACATGGAGATAAATAGCATCTACCTACCACTCAAAAGAGACAATCCAAAAGCCCAAAAGGAAACATCTCCTTGCCAGCAATCAACAAGATTAACCAAATCTTGGTTAACCAAACACCAAAGTGTACACTAGACCGGAAATTCAAGTGAACTACCCAATCAAGGAACTACCAACTCAGACAAACAGTAAACAACTTGGTTGTTTTCTTGCAAACGTTTCATTACCAAACTAGGTAACCTCATCAGTATTGTCATCATCTTGCACTGGTAATATGACCCAGTTGGGTAATGAAATGTCTGTAAGAAAACATCCAACTCAGAGAGGAACAAGGACCTCAGAGTTCAACCCTGAGTTGCAAATATTCTCTTCCATTGGTACCTTAGGTCTCTATCTGCCATTTCCTAAGATCAGTCTGGCAAGATTCTTGTAAACCAGAAATAAACCAGTAATCAACACTAAAGTAATTTATTTGACCGATTATTGGCACCATTCTGATAGCTTGCATTTAACAAGCAACATCCTTTTGGAGGTATAGCATAATGTTTTTGGATAAGCCCATCTGTGGATAAAAAGCAGAACCGAAATTTAGGGTGTATTTTGGAATCTAAAAGCTTGGCTTATCTGCAAATACAGCATACCCCTAATGTGCTTTTTCTTTAGTGAATTCTGAATGCAAGAAATAAAATCCGTAGGCACACATATGTTTAAAATCACACTCTCTGTTCAGTGACTGCCTCTGATGGACATCCTCATTCGATGGAACCCAATGGAATGGTTTATTGTGTTTGCATTTTAGGACAGTTTTTGAGTGGAAAAATCGTAAAAGCTTTGATTCCTATTCAATCAGTTTGACTCAGAAGACCACACCTAGAGTACTGCATCCAGTTTTGGTCACCACACTATAAAAAAAATGTTGAGACTCTAGAAAAAGTACAGAGAAGAGCAACCAGGATGATTAGGGGACTGGGGGCTAAAACTTATAATGAAGGGTTGCAGGAAGTGGGCTTGGCTAGTCTAGTGAAGAGAAAGACCAGGGGAGACAGGATAGCAGTCTTCCAATATTTGAGGGGCTGCCACAGATAGGAGGAAGGGGTCAAGCTATTTCTCAAAGCACCTGAAGGCCAGACAAGGAACAATGGATGGAAACCGAACAAGGAGAGATTCAACCTGGAAATAAGGGGAAACTTTCTGACAATGAGAACAATCAATCAATGGAACAGAAGTGGCCTTCGGAAGTTGTGGGAACTTCATCACTGGAGGCTTTCAAGAAGAGACTGAACTGCTATTTGTCAGAAATAGTGTAGGATCTCCTGCCTGGGCAAGGGGTTGGACTAGATGACCTACAAGGTCCCTTCCAACTCTGATTGTCTGTTATCAGAAACTCCACTCCGTTCCCCAAATTAACAATAGATTCTCTGACAGGAATTCAGATTGAAATCTG
Source organism: Laticauda laticaudata (assembly GCA_004320025.1). Taxonomy (NCBI): domain Eukaryota; kingdom Metazoa; phylum Chordata; class Lepidosauria; order Squamata; family Elapidae; genus Laticauda; species Laticauda laticaudata. The sequence continues at coordinate 17,890 of BHFT01005838.1, forward strand.
AAAATTGAACCTCCAAATTGAAGCTTCTGACAGGCCAGAAACTTACCCTAGCTTAAAGTTATAAGAGTCAATCCTTGACTTACAACAGTTCATTTAGTGACAGTTCAAAGTTACAATATCACTGAAAACAGTGACTTGTGACTGTTCTTCGCACTTAAGACCATTCCAGCATCCCCATGGTCGTATGATCAAAATTTAGATGCTTGGCAAACTGGCTCATGTTTATGACCTTTGGCGTGTGTCCCAGGGATCATGGGATTCCCCTTTTACAACCTTCTGACAAAGTCCATGCAGAAGCCAGATTCACTTAACATCTGAAATGTAACAATTGCGGTGATTCACTTAACAACAGTGTCAAGAAAGATCATAAAGGCAGAAACTATGGACAAGAAATTATAAATTAACACTGTCAGCAGCTTATAAAGAGAATTTGTATAAGATGTTTTACAGGTGGCATTTACCCCCAGCAAAAATAGCGAAGATGTTTAAAGACAAATAGGTGAAATATTAGAAGTGTCACTAGATACCTGGATCATATTACCATATATGGTGGACATGTGCAGAAGCTGAAAGATACTGGACTAGAATACACATGTGGTTGGAAAAAAATGATAAAACAACACATAGATTTAAAACCAGAGATATTTTTATGAGGAAGTATGCCTGAAGGTTATAATAGAGAGATAGGTAGGTTGGTTGATTGAAGCAGATGGCGCAGACAGAAAAATGGGCTTCCGCAAAGCAGCGTTCTTGCTCCACTCTTGTTCAACATTT
>BHFT01005839.1:0-32376 GCA_004320025.1 Laticauda laticaudata
CAGGTCGTTACTCTCCAAGAACATGAGGAATCTATCGATGTAGGATTCCCAGTCCTCTGCTGCTGGGTTGAAAGGTGCGGGTGGCGAGTTGGTTCCAGCCATTTTGTCTGCTCAGTTCTCGATGCCACATGCCTCACTGATCTCTTTCTCAGTATCCCATCTTCGTCGCCAGTGTTCAGTTCGCGGGAATGAGACTCAGAGATCAGCGTAACTTCAACTCTTTTATTTAGTTCTTAAAGTCGGATCTAACCAGGAGCCACGGCAGCTCTTTTTATAGAGAGCTGCTCGCGGCTAGTGTCCAATGACAGCTACTTGTTTTTCCCACCGCTTGTATTGGCCAATCATAGCCCTGCTATTATTGGCCAATCAGCATGAAGAAAGGAGCCAATCAGCTTCAGGTATTTATTGCCCAATAGGAATCGCCTATTTGAAGTATGTTAATATGGAACAGTATTTATAATTTCCTGCTTAATTAACATAGGTCTCCATGTAACTACTGCAGAAATCCAGAGGTCTGTTTAGATAACAACAAGTAACAACCAATATCTCTTTGTTGCACCATAGTCCAATTTTGTATAACATATATGGTTGTCTTATAAAGTTATAGTTTTTGGTCTCTGGGTTGCAAGAAAGTGCCTAGCCCAAGGGCACATAGTTGCATTGTACCTAAAACAGAACTAGAACTCACCATCTCCCAGTTTTTAGTCCAGGCCCTTAATCAGTAGATAACTCTAGCTTTCAGTTATAATTTTGCTGATGCCTTGTTATTGCTTGTTTAATTTTATAGTGTGATATTATGAAAAATAAAGTAATAATTATTCAAAATAGGGGAAAATAGGAAGAGAAGATAAAGTGACTGAATTTCCAGGGCATTTATTGGAAAAAGCTACATCATCTGAATTAGGATTAGGATGGTTAGAATTCATGGTGCTAGGAATGCAACAAAATCTTACTATTATTTGTAAAAGTGGATTTCTTCAAGTTACTGCCCTCGGAAGCCTTTGGGACTACAACGACCTCCTTCCCAATCACCAACAAAATGGAAGCTTAGTCTAGAACATCATTAATTAGAAGTCAGTTAATCTAGAGCAAAGATCTTGGCCTCAGGTTGCAATTCAAACAGACTGATTGTATTTGCAGAGAAAAAAATAGAGGGCTGAACAATCTTTGCTGAATAATGTATGATAAATAATCATACAATCTTTGCTGAATAATGTATGATAAATAATCAAATTAAATTCATGAATTAAATTAAGGCTCTGCTAGATGTGAAGCCAAGAAGTTTAATCTCTAGCTTTATTTATTTTTTGTCATCTGTCAATACGTATATGCAGAGGCTTAATATTAATATATAATATATTACAACTCCTTCAGCCAAGAACTTGGAATTTAATTCCAAGCTGTAATTGAACAGCCTTCAGGATTTAAGTTATGTTTAATGGGATATCAGCATTTTAGTGAAACTCCATATTTCAATGAACATATAGATAGAAGAATTTGGTGGCAGTGAAATCAAACTAGCTAAAAAAGATCCTGTATATTACCGTGTTTCTCACAAAATAAGGCTGGGCCTTATTTTTTTTTTGACCCCTGAAAAAATGGCTAGGCTGTCTTTTTGGAGGTGACTTAATTTCCTCCCCCACCTAGAGCAGCCCATACACATGTATCTCTCCACGAGGCTGTTTCTATCGGCCGACGAAAGGTCCCCGAAGGCAGAGTCCCCAGCCGCTTTGGGGCGAGGTGTGGCTGCCCGTGTCCCCTCACCATTAGGCAGTGTCTTTTGGGTGATGGAAGCTCCCCAAGAGCAGTCATCAGCCACTTCGATTGGCCGGTAGAAGCGGCCTCGGGGCACACACGCATACTCCCCTCACCACAAGGCTGCTTCTATCGGCCGACGAAAGCTCCCTTGAAGGCAGAGTCCCCAGCTGCTTCGGGGCATGGTGTGGCTACCCGTGTCCCCTCACCATAGAAGCAGCCTCGGGGTGAGCGCACACACACACTTCCCTCACTGTGAGGCTGCTTCTATCGGCTGATCGAAGTGGCTGGTGACTGCTCTTGGGGAGCTTCCATCACCCGAAAGACACTGCCTAATGGGAAGGGGACACAGGCAGCCACGCCTCGCCCTGAAGCAGCTGGGGAAATCTGCCTTCAGGGAGCTTCTATCGGATGATGTTCTATCGGTAGATCAGGGGATTCTAGCCTAGGCTACCTGCAGGCCACTCCTAAAGGCAAGTTTTCTCCCCACCCACCCCCACCCTTCCCCCCCATTTCTCTTCACCTCATGTAGTTCTAACAAACAATGTGAGAAATGTCGGGGAAATGCATGGTTTAAATGGGCCTAAATTTTGGGGTGGGGCTTAATTTCACCTCATGCCTAGAAATCATGCTGGGCCTTCCTATTGGTGGAGGCCATATTGTTGGAGAAACATGGTATTATGATTATGCACTTGGGAAATGGCAGAGAAATTTGCTGTTGCTGTTCTCCTGGAAAAATGCCAGTTAAAGTTACTTTACATTTTGCTACCGGGGAAATGCTTTTTTCTCCCCTCCTGATGTAATACAATGAAGGGGTTTTATCAATGCATATGTGTATTTCCATACAGCTTCAGTTCACTCAAGAGAAAAAGGGATTGAGGTTGTGTCCCAAGGCAATTGCAACATGGGTGGGAGTTCAGTAAAAGCATCATTTTGCCACAATCTCCATCATCCAAAGCTTTCCACATTTCTAAGAAGTCTTTCTATAGTCAGCCTTCAAAGGAATCAAATGGAGGAAAAGAGAAAGTTGTTGTTGTGGTTCGCTGGCAGCCAGTGCAGACGGCAGCAGAATCAGACAGTGGGGAAGAACGGGGACCAGTCTGGGATTCTGGAGAGAACTTGGATGAGGGTCCTGTGTCCAGCATAGAGATGGGCCATCTGGGAGTGGGATGCTGACTCCGGAGCCTCTGGAGTCTGGTAGCAGCGAGGCTGAGGAACAAGGGGAGCCTGTTCCCAGTGTGCATGTGTGCAGAGCTGTTAGAAGGCAACAGCAGCTGAGACAAAAGGGGCAACTCAGGAGTAAGGCTTGGAGGTGATTGCCCCTCCCACAAGGTATAAAGGACAGGCAAAGGTGAAGAAACCTTTGTAGGAAGCAAAGTCATTTGTTCTGTTCTGATTAATCCTTGAAGCTCTGTGTGGACTTCATACTTCAGTTGGGTATTTATAATTCATTTGGCACTCTATCTGTTGGCAGCAATTCAAAGGAAAGAAAGGTAGGTGCTTATATCAACGGGACTGTTTGGGATATATTATTGGCTGGGAATGCAGATAATTCCCAGCATTGAAATAAAACAAGAGTTGTTTTAACTAAGCATGTGCTTAATGATGGTCTTGGAAAGCCTTGGTCAGAACAGGTGTCTCCCTTTGTATGTAGGCTGTTCTCCTATTCTGTGTCAGCCCCGGATCCATCTTGAATCAGATTTGGGGCTGCCACAAGGGAGGATGGGTAACTGTGGGAACGAGAATGAAGTGAGAAAGGAGGATAGCCACAACAACATTCTTTCACCAGAGCTCAAGGTTGAGTCGCTGGAGTTTGGAGGTGAGTGACTGGACATGGCGAGAGTCCAAAATGGAGGTGGATTGGAGAGTGTGACTCAAGGATCATCAGTAAGGGGGCTGGGTGTGAGGTTAGTATAGTAAGGGAAAACATGGGAATTCGGATTTGGGTTTTCCCCAGATGTGCCAATACGACTTCTCTAAGAAATTCTTACTTGGGTGGACTTTGTCTCTCAGTGCTGAATTGGGATGGAGAGTTTGGTTGGAACGCTGACAGTCTGGAGAACTTTGGAGCTAGTAGTGTATGAGGGTGGACTTGCCTAGCTGATCAGCCACAAATTTTCCCCTCCCACTGAATCCTCACAATGGGATGATGAGATGTTAATCTGATTAATTTCTTGATTTGGATCCAGTACATTTCAAAGCACCACAAAGTTGAAGTTTTCATTTGCAACGCTGCAGCTAATGAAGAGCTTGTGAATGGCCCCTCAGGAGTTTTCTTCCTTATCCCATCTCTTCTCTCTCTTTCTTCTCCCATATTCCAGACACTCACTGTCCTGTCTTTATTCTCTCCTAAACAAGCTTCACAGTGTTCACAGTCACAGTGTGATTGCAGAAACAACTCATCGCAGACTGTTGACGGTTCGCACTGGTTCTAGCGAACTGGTAGCTCTGGTGAGCTACACCTGCTGTCAGGGCTCCATTAGTAACCCACATTTAAATCATGAGTCTCTAGCCTGATTTTCAAAGCTTAAAGAAGATTTATTAGGAGAAGACATGCTGGTGCTGCCTGGTTGTAGCCAACTCTGAGGCACATCATTCATTGTCACCCTTGACCCTGGTTTTCCCCCACTCCCTGGGTATATCGTAATTCATATTCTCCAATGGGACACAACTATAGCCAAGAGTCATCAATCATGCTCTCCAGTTAGAGTTTTGCACAGCAGAAACTATCTATGAAAACATTCATGGAATGAGGTTTTGCAGCTGCTACACTACAACCCCTTCCCTTTCTGTTGGTAACTCTAAAAGACCAGAGAAATATTTTATGAGTTGACACCTGCCCCTGCTCTTTCCTGTCCTATATTTCCTTGTTTTTCTAGCTCAGCTGATTCATGCAGCACAACGGATTGCCAGGCCTCAGCTGTTTTACTTTCCAGCACTGACATAGAAGGTAAATTTTTAAGCTTAAAATAGGTGGTTTTTGAACACAAAGCACATGCTCATAGAACCGGCTGTTAAACCTGTTGCAGCCCACCAATGGATACAACCATATAGGAAAGAGGCTGATTGCTGCCAAGATTTCAACTTCACAGCTCACAAGTTCATTTAAATGTACCAGAGGAATCATCGTGCTAACTTAAAAATACTTCTTTGGTCTTTTTAGTTGGCAGCAGAAAGGGAGTGGGGAAAGTAGTGCATTCCTAAAATGCTTCAGATAATCACTAAGTAGCCAAAGCTATTGGCATGCAAGATTATTACTGATTGATGACTGTTGGCTATGGATGTGTTCCACTGGAGAATATACATCCAGGGGGTGGGGGGAAGACCAGGGTCAAGTGAGAAATGAAGATGTATCTTAGTGTCAGTTGCACCCAGGTAACGCCGACATGGTCACTCCTAATAAATCATTTTTTATACTCTGAGAGATGCGGCTAGGGACTTATAATTTGAATGGGGGTGAATTTGTCAGAACCCTAACACATAGTTTTTGCATCTGGAAAGCTCCTCATAGCAACTACTCAGAACTCACCCCAACCCATGATAAATTTGAGCAAAATAACTCAGTAAGCAGGGATTGGTATTTATGACATTTCCAGTTTGTGTGGAGTTGGGGAAATGGATTTTTGTTATTCCAACATCAGCAATGCTATGAATGATGGAGCCTGGATGACTTTCTCTTCAATCTCCTATTGGTCAATACAGAAAGAAAGGGTCCTGATTGTCTTGGCAATAGATAATTGCAGATTGGTTTCAAATCACATTAAGAGGGATTAGAGAGTGGGGAAAATGATGTGGAATAAATTAGATAAGATTTCTTCTTCAAAACCATGGGTTGTATATATAACAATTTGTCAGTCAATGATTTATAAAGATTTCATTCTCCTCTACTTTTGATTTGCATAAACAGCAGGGCAGACATGTTAGAGAGAGTGATAGAAATGACTCCTTAAAATCACCCCTTGAATCTTCATTGAAAAAAGGAGAAAACAGCACTGAGGTGATTTTTAAATTTACCTTGACAACTGGGGGATTAAAAAGGCTGGCCAAAGAGAAATGCAGGCAATAAGACCAAATGAACCTCTAAACCTTTTCACAAAGTGCCTTTCTCAATTGATTCATCACATTGTGCCCTTTCCTCTCAGAAACATGAGAGAAGTTGGAAATGAATAATTAAAACCAATGCTCGTTACTGAAGGCCATCTTCGTCTTATTTTTTTTTGTTTCCTTCTATACAATTCACAGTCTTATAAAACCATTTTCTGCCTTGCCAACTAACATGTTCTCTCCCTGATGCAAATTCCAGCTCTAAATACCCACAAATGAGTGACTTTTAAATATTGATCAATATTAGATGTCAGAGGGGGAAAAAAAGAGGGCAAGTTGTTATATGCAAAGCCTTTAGAGAATTGTTGGGTGATCTTATTCAAGCTAGATGTTATTTTGATGTTCATCTCGGGAGGTAGAACCTGGCTCAGAATTTTTATTTGGAAAAATCTGGAGGCAATTTGGAATATGAATCCTACAATCCTACAACTGGAGGTGATACAATCCAACCCTTGCTCAGGACAGGAATCTCAATTAAGGTAGTTCCATCCTAACCTTAACCCAGGGGTGTCAAACTATACTAGTAATATCTGGAATGGAATGGGTTGATTAAAATAGAGTAGAATAGAATAGAGTAGAGTAGAATTGATTTCAACTCTTTATTGGCCAAGTGTGATTGGACAGATAAGGAATTTATCACTGGTGCATAATCTCTCAGCAACAAGCAACAAGTGATAAATCATGATCATAACCATAACATAAAATAATCATAAATCATAAGACACAACACTCAGTGATAGTCATAGGATACTAAATAATCAATCAACATAAATAAGACACTGAATAAAAGCAATCAACATAAATCATGAGATACAAACACCAAAATTATAGTAATAAGAAGCTAAGGAAATAGGTAATAGAAAAGATGAGGATAATAGTAATAGTAATACAACCCTACTGGGTGGATTAACATCCCAGGGCATAAGACAGTGCTGTGGGAATTAATTGTTCAGCAGAGAGATGGCACAAGGGGAAAAAAAACTGTCTCTGTGTCTAATTGTTTTGGCATGCAATGCCCTGTAACACTGTCCTGAGGGGAGGAGTTGAAACAATTTAAGTCCAGGATGTGAGTATCTGTAGATATTTTCTCAGCCCTCCTTCTTACCCATGCAGTATACAGCTCCTCAATGGAAGGCAGGCTCGTTGAAATGGTTGTTTCTGCAGCTCTAACTATCCGTTGAAGTCTGTGTCTGTCTTGTTTGGTTGCTCTGCCAAACCAGACAGATATAGGGGTCATCCATCCGCATGTCAATACTGATAGTCCCTGACTTAGGATAATTGGGACCAGGGGTAGGCTTCAAAAATTTTAGCAATGGGTTCTCTGCCCTGTTCCTGGGTGGGCGTGGCTATGGTGGGCATGGCCTAGTCATCCTCCTGCATCACGGTGGGTGGGGGGCATTTTTTCCCCTTCCCAGACTCCAGAGGCTTTCCTTGAGCCTCTGGGAGGACAAAAATGACCTCCCCGGGCTCTGGAGGCTCTCTGGAAGCCAAAAACAGGCCAATTTCTGGCCTTCCCAAACTTCTGGGAGGCCCTTCCCGAGCCTCTGCACACGCCTTGCATCACATGATCACATCCAATTTTACAAACTTTTTTTTGCGGAGGGGCAGGGACTTGCAACCTTCTGCTGGCTTCCATGACTTCGCTTGTTGGAAGCCCACTGGGAATATTGCAAATAGTAGTGTGTGACCCCAGGATGCTGCAACCATCATAAATACTGGCTGGTTGCCAAGCAACTAAGTCACAATCAGCTGACCACAGGATGGCTATGACAGTTATAAATGAGAGTATTGAGTCTAAGTCACTTTCTGCAGTTCCATTGTAGCTTTGAACAATTGCTAAATGAGTGATCATGGTCAAGGGCTATCTGTATTTTTCTTCCTCTTGGAAAGATAGAGATGGGGACATGTTTGTTGATGTGACTTTTATATCTGGAAGGAATTCAGGAGCAGTGAAAGGTCTGGAGCAGCTGAAAGTCTGCCAATTTTTAGGCAAATCCTTGGTGGAACCATCTGCACGAAGCTGGCATTTAATTCAAGTCTTGTAACATTTTCTGTCTCTGCAATATTAAAGTTATTTATCGAAACGTTGCCTAGATACTTCCAATTTTACACGGGAGAAAACCTGAACAACCAAAGATCCATATGCACTATATATATCATATAAAATATAAATATATATATACTATATACTAACACAGCATATGCTTATATATATGTAGTGGTTTATAGTATATGTATGTATACAGAACTGAGTGATCGGCAGAGGATGAGATTTTGCCTGAAAACCGTTGCTGATACGAAATTTACAGGAACTACAATGAGCTAGCAACTTTGAACAGAGTACAATGGACGTGGGATATAACCCGAGGAAGCTACAGCACAAATTGTTCAAGTATCGTGAGTTTGTTAAAAAAACAAAATATATAATTGAATATTACCAATATTTGTTTTTTTTTAAAGTTTAGCAACGCTTTGAGCAGAATCTCAATCCCGGCCATCGATCAGGCTGTCCGTATTGCGTTCGTATGTGGGTCAGGCTATCACAGCCGTTGTTTTAAATTTTGAGGCTAGCCTATCTGTTGTCCCAGGATGCGTTTTTTTTCTACATCCTGATTGTTGGAGTTGTGGTCCTGTGTTTTATTCGTCTACTAATGAGTTTTGTTGTGATTGGTGTTTCTGGTTTCTTCTGTCTGTTTTGTGGCTTTGATTGGGCTGGCAACACTCCTGGTTCCTGGTATGTGGAGGCTTTCAGTGCAGCGTTGGCTTCGTGTGAAAGGACAGCTATATCTATAAGGAAGCTAGGTTCATCTGGGGTGCCATGGTTGGAAGTGGTGTTTGAGCACTGGAGGTATTCAAGGGGGAGTCTGTTTGTGGCCCAGGGTGTTGCCTGCTTTTGTGTGTGGAGGATCTTTCTTTTGAGAGTGCAGGCTTCCAAATGATTGACAGTCTGGATCGGATATCCATTCTTATTTCATGCTTTCCAGGTTCTTTTGTCAGTCTCTATGGAATTCTCTGATGACTGGCTGTGGCTTGGGGGTTTTCTATAGTGTGCCTCGGGTTTTGGTGCTTTGAAGTGATGCTGTGGCCCTGTGGCTTGTCATGTGTTGGACTAGTGAGGAAGGTGTGTTCCAGTGCCTTTTTTATACTGCGAATTTTTGTGTTCATCAGTGCGGGTCTTAATTCTGCTTCTGTTGTCTGGTCCAATGTAATGTAGCCGGGGGCATGAAGCACAAGGGGACTTCGTATATGCCTTGGTTTTCCAGGTCAGTTTGTTATCGTTTGGGGTTTCTAAAGGCGATGGCTGCTATATTTTTCTTGTCTGTTCTTGACACCCAAGGCAATCTATGATGTGAGCTTGTGTAAAGTATCTTACTGATTTGTCTGTAGTACCTCTTATGTAGGGCAGAACAGCTGTTCCATAGGTCTGTTCATCTTCTAGGTCTCTATTATGTCTTAGTGTGTTTTTTTGGATCAAGCTGGTGATTTTGTTTTTGTGGAAACCGTTAGCTGTCAGTACTTTAGTCAGGGTGCATAGTTTAGTCTTTATATGTGTCTTGTCTGCCAGTTGTTTGGTTCTGGTGATTAGTGTTTTGGCCACAGAGTTTATCTCTGCTAGGTGGTGATGGGATTGGGCGTTGAGGTAGTGGTTGGCGTGTGTTTATACATATATACACATATACATACATACACACACACACACACACACATACATATATATATGTATGTATGTATAATTGAATTTAGAAAGGGGTGAGATAATTAAAAGTAAGATTGGGAAAACTCAGGGAAGGGAAAAATTATTGAGAAAATGTTAAAATAGTGATAAGATATGGAATAGAACACAAAGATGAATATTAAATTGAATTTGTGTCTGTATGGAGAAGTGATAACCCGGGACCATGCTATTCTTAAAAAAAGAAATTTTACTTGTATTATGTTNAAGTGATAACCCGGGACCATGCTTTTCTCAAAAAAAGAAATTTTACTTGTATTATGTTTTGTGAAAACCCAAATAAAGTTTTTATTTAAAAAAAATGATAGTGTAAGTTGTGTGTGTGAATTTACTCTTTCTGTAGAAGTGGGGTGGGGTGAATTCTTTAGGACAATTATATACTCTTTACTTTAGGGCTTATCTTTTTCCAGGTAAACCCTGATTGATGTTTTTGTTTTGATTAGTTGCAAGCTGAGTGGACTTACTGTGGCAGTTGATGCTGCTGTTCTTGTCTTGGTTTAATGCTGTGTATCTTGGATTTTGTCCAACCTGGTTGATCTCACACAATATATGCTGGAGTACTATGAATGCTCACTGGTTGATCTTAAATAGCAGACCTTCAATTTAGAGCTGCAAGCAGACTTTCCAGTTCACCCCAGAAACATTATTCTTCACAGTTCTCCAATCAGCTAGATAGATATCTGAGCACATAATGATTCCCCAAATTCAGAAAGGCTTTATCCATAGTCAGATTTAGTGCTCGCTCAACAGCTTTTACTGAAGGGAGATACCAAAAGTCCCCTTTGAACGGAGACTTGTGTCCATGCGGTGGAGGAATAATTGAAACTTTGGAACACGTTGTTCTGCCTTATCCCTTCCACACATGTTCTGCATCACCCTGTCCTGCTCGCCAGGGATTATTATTTCCAATTATTTACTAAGTAGCCTGGTCACTTGTTTCATCTTAAGTTGTTGTTACTGGATCAATCTGATTTTATTTCCTTGATCACAGCCAAATACTATTCTATTGTTTGTACAACCAGCAATAGTATTCCTCTGATCCTTTTAAGATATTTTAGAACAATTATATTTTTCCTTTTTATTCTAATTTAACAGTGTCTTTTGAGTTTTATGTACTATATGACAGAATAAAGTTTGATTGGTTGATGGGTTTTCCCAGACCACACGCACAATTGTATATATCTCCAGACTACAATTCATTCTGTATATATTCTCAGACCATACAAATACAACTGTGAAATACATCCTAGTTCCTTAGAAGCTCTCTCTGTTTCTAGCCTACGTATAAAATTAAGCCTTTTAATTTTAGATCTTCATGCTTCTTTGGTGTTTTAATGAATGATGTCACTGCTTATAGTGAATAGTATCTTCATCTCTGAAGCTGAAGAAGTTTCTTGGGTGAGAATTAAAATGTCTTCAAGGAAAAGAAGTCTGGTTGTCTTTTGAAAAAAAAAAAAAGTACTTCTGAGGCAACCATGACGTGAATAACTGAGAATCTTCAAACATTCAGCGATATGATTTAGTTCTTTTAAATAGCTGGATATTATCAAGTTTTTCAAAAAATACTTGAAATTAGAGGATGCAGAAAACCCTGTGGCTAAGGATGTATAAGAGAATTCTGTTCAGCTGAATTTTAAATTGATTCATATAAGGCTTACATAACAATATAATACAGACCAATGGATCTAAGCTTTATAGGAAACCTAGTGCTCTTTTTTTCTCAGATAACAAATGGAAGGTGGTTTTGTGCCAGTAATAATGCACAAATAGTGATAGTATGCCATTATTCGGGCATAAGATATAGTTTGGAAGTATAGTATTTCAAGTCAAAACAGCAAAAAACAAAGCTGGCTAATGTTATATAAATTCATAATTTTTTGCTTGAGAGATAAAACAAACAAACACAATCACAAATACAGAAGCAAGTTTGATTTTTTTGAAGAAATTAATGTACATGCTCCAACAAGAAGGTATTCACTAGAACCTTATACTTAATACTGATTGAGAGATATATCAGTGTTTCTCAGTTCCTTTTCCTTGTATCTAACTGAGTTCTGGCAATACAGTGAGGGGAATCTCTTTTAATAGCCTAGTATATTAACTTCTGATACCATATAGTTCAAGGTGTGTTGATGACTTAATTGTCAATAGCAATACTTCTATCTGTCCTTGAAACTTTGTGTATCTCAGGAATAGAGTCCAACAAAAGATTAAAAGCAAGGTCTCTGGGCCATGGGCGAGAAAGTATAAAAAAACCCTTAAAAACAAGAGGAAGACACAATCAAGTACAAAATAACAAGGTTGAAAAAATTGGGGTCAGGAGGCTTGGAAGGAGGTAGGCATCCTTTACTGTTGTTGATCTTCCACCTATCATATCACTTAGCAATTGGAATGGAAAGTGGCTGTTTGTAAATGACAAAACAGAGTCCAACAAGAACAGTGGCCTGAAGGGAAGCTATTTTCAACTGAAAAAGCTAAGGAATGGACTCAGATAGGAAAGTGGAAAACACCAGAAAGAATATATGAGTCATACACTGGATTGATAGAGTGAGCAATTCTCAGACAATCAGGTGATCATTAAGGGTGTAATCCTTTCCTGCTCTTTTATCTAAAATTTAAGTAGATCAGAGGGGAGGAAAGAACCCAGCAATTTAACAAACAGATGGGATTACAAATGTGGGGCTGAATTTCTCTTTTTGTTTCCAAACGGTGTGAAATTAATACAAAACTATGAAGGCTATTTGAGTTTATGAAGTGAGCAGGTCCTTTCCCTCTTGCTTTCCCCCATACCTTTGTATCGACAATGTTATTTATCTGGGGACTTCTTAACCCCTTGCTAGGAGGACAGGAGTATTTAACTAGTTGCATCTTTCTTTTTCCCCAATATTATCCTGTCCGTCAAGTTTCAAATTAGCAGTAACTACAATAACCAAATTCCATATCATGCTCCCAGATCTCATAAAAGTCAAAATCTTTGTTTCCTATAAGCTTCCATCCCTTCTGCTTTGTGAGGGTCAGACTCTTTTTGGCTGTTGCAGAATAGACTTTTGAGAAACCCATTGGAGTTGGACAGCCAATAAAATTAAATAAATAAATATAATAAATATATAACTTAAGAAGCATGGAATTGTCTTCCAAAGTCCTAGTGCAAGGATCTTCAAATTTGGCAAGTTTAAGACTTGTGGACTTCAATTCCAAGAATTCCTGAGCTAACATGACTGGAGGAAGAATTCTGGGAGTTGAAGTCCACAAATCTTAAAGCTGTTAAGTTTGAAGATCCCTGTCCTAGTGGATTGAGGGGCCCCTTTCTCCCATGTAAAACTGAGGCAAAATCAGGAATTGTGAGACTGGATTTTTGATCCTCAAAAGAACATAAGTTTATGTGACCTTTTAGAACACTTCTAATTTCTAATTGCTGTTTTAGAAATATTTTTCTATCTTGTAGAAGCAAATTGGGATTAATTACTGCTCAGTATGTTGGGCTCATATTTTTATTTCAGATTTATAGGTACATATTGAAAGAATCTTTGTGTATTTATGTCGCCTGTATTAATGGGGGAGGATCAAACAGGCAAGATGGTGTCATGGTTTCACAATTGAATCTCTCCCACACTTTGTATATGAGTGAGACACCAATATATCCAAAAGCTCCAGACCAGGATGGAGCGACCATCATCTTGTCTGTTTCCTGTGTATGCTCCTAATCTCTCTTACTTTTTAAAAAAAAATAAAAGTTGTGACATGGTTGCCTGAGTGGCCTTAAGAATCTCAGGGTTAGGATGAACATTTCTTAAACCTGAGAAAGTAACATGCAGTACCATCAAAAGAAATCCCATCACTTTTCTTCTTTTTAGTGAGGGAAAGAGAAGGCTTTGTACAGTAGATTCTGCCCAGTTATCTTTTAGATCAAGATGATTACAGCTCAGTACAGTATGACTCCTAGTGTTACTCAATTTCAAGCAGTAGAATTACAGGAAGGAGGACAAGTCACAGACATCTTCAGGCTAAAATATGACTCATTAAGCATTGTACAGGAAGACATGCAAAACTTTCCTGGTACAATTCAAAGGAATAAACTTGTGGGACATAAGTTAAGAAGGCAATGCTGCAAAGTGAAGGGGGGCGGGAGAATCCAAATTTGCTGGTAGTTTTATAATCACTACAAGGGAACCCATCTATTTCTAACAAAAAAATCTGAAGCAAGTGATTCTCTGAAAAAGTACTGCTAATTCCCAGCCAAGTAGGCAAATGATAGAACCAGTTTTGAAAGTTCCTTTATGTTTTATAAGAACTGCCAGCAAATCTTTTCTCCTCATCTTCTCACCTAAGGAGATATTTTGCAAAAAGGATTATTCAAAGACAATCTTCTGCCTGTATTGGCTTAAATTGCTAACAAAAATTCTGGAGACTCATTGGTCATAATTCATCTTGCAGCTTTAGTTCTGTCACTATGGAATTTCACTATTCTGGAAATTTCAGGAATGTTTAATAGAGTTGTACTCAAATACCCAATGAAGGAAATTTCCCACTCTCATCCCCAGGCAATAAACCACCTTTGTACAAACTCTACATAAAAGGTTAATATGAAAGATGGAACAGTTGTTGTAGTGATCTGGATTTCTGATTTCTATACTTATCAGCATAATATTGTTTTGTGGTTTGATTATACATATATTTCAGTCCACTTTGGACTTCAGTCAGTTTTGGAGTTTACACCTGTTACGTCATCCTGATATCTTAGATCAGGGGTGTCAAACTGATGTCATCACGGTGTCATCATGTGACATATCGGGACTTTTTCTCCCTTCGCTAAACCGGGTGTGGACGTAGCCAGCGTGTGATGCATCCGGCCCATGGGCCATGAGTTTGACAGCCCTGTCTTAGAAGAAAGGTAGATTTTAAAATGCTGTTACTTATTTGAACACTCACTCACACATACACACACACACACACACACACACACACATATATATGGTTTCTTTTAAAATAAAATTGCATCTACACCAGAAAATCACAGATGAGGACTCAATTTCTCAGAATTGAGATATTATCTTGTCATAAAGTATAATACATTGATTATTCTGTTTTCATTCCGCTTCTTCTTATATCTGTCTAAAATTTCTGTCTATGAACCGTGCATTCCCCGACTTTCACATTGCAAAGGCAGGAGATTTATTTCAAAATGTTTCCTTTGGCTTTTTTAGCTTTAAATGAACTGCTATTTGTTATGATATCAGAGGCTGCTATTCTAATGTACTTAACTTCTTAATTAATTTAGACCATGTATGTATGTTGGGGGGAGGCAACTGTGGCCCCTTTGAATTCTTATCTACACTAAAGTGCTCATCATAATTTCCACATGAGAAGATTCTTAGTGGTGTTGCTGGTTGAGGATGGACATTGTTGCTTTCCACATCTTGGAAAATGGCAGGTTGTAAAAGTGAGGGCATAGTGTTTGAATGGAAAACGGGAAGGACTACAGCTGACCATTGGCCATGCCAGCTGAGGTTGCAATTCAGGGCCAGGAGTTCCACACTACAAGCATAACAAATTAGAACTTTTGTGACTCTTGACACATGGTGATATAGGCCTGCAAATTTTATTCAATACTAGTAGAATATGGGTAGGAAGCTACCTGTTTTCAGATAAATTGGGAAAAAGAAGACAGCATAACCACACAGAAGACTTTGGATCTGGAGTGGCTATATTTCTGCCAAAAGTCCAGCGATACTGGAGAGGGAGAGGGCAGAAGTGATACAGGGGGTTGCACATATGAAATATACAATTTGGAGCTGTTCTGAAGGTATTGATTAAGAATGGGCACTTTTCCCCTGCTATCATTTCCTTTTAAATATTTCATTAGTGATGCTTTTCAGTCAATATATTACATTCATTATGTTGCTTTCACATGAGAGGATCCATATCATTATGAACAATAGATTAGAAGTCAAGGATTTAAGTTGTTAACCTCAGTTTGTATATAGTGACCTTTCAAAATCAGAACATAATCCCCTTCTTGCAATAGACTAATATGGTTCTCATTTTAATGCTTATATTTCTTTGGTGAGATTTTAAATGTAGTCCCACAGTTCTTCCTTTGCCAGCTTTGCAGGAGAAGAATTAGCACAATTAATAGAAAAGTAAGGTTTGCATGATTCATACGTAGGTTTTTATTTTCTCTTGGCTTTTAAAAAATGCTTGTATATGTGTGTGTGTGTGTGTAAATTTCGTGGACAAACATATGGAAATTTTTAAAGGGTCGGCTTATTGATGGATGATGCATTTTCATGATATTTTGGTTAAAAATTTGAGGGTCCATTTATTCTCAATTTATATAGTAATAAGATCTCTTTGGAAGAAAAAAAATTGACCTAAGGAAAAAGTGTACATTTAGTGATGTCTTGAAATGTAAAAGACTTAATTCTGTGCAGTGCTGTATACAATATATATCACATCATTAAATTAGGAATAGTGAACTTGTTACCCTTAATATAATTTGGACTACACATTTTCTGTACTTGGCTATTAGTCGGGGACTACGTCACATGTATGTAAAACATCTGGAGATCATCAGGTTTAATCCTTGAAGAAACCGGTTCCAGAGCTACAATTTAATTTGTTGGTTCAATATGAAAACATAGCAGGAACCAATTAAATGTTTTACAGAATTCCTGAGTAGATTCGAAAAAAAATAGAATAGCTCTTTCCTGCTTTGTCTTCCTTGGAAAAAATATTTAAACAGAAGATTCTTTAATATTTAATCAGAATCTGGAGTTTCTGATAAAAATACTTAGATTAGATAGATAGATAGATAGATAGATAGATAGGATAGGATAGACAGACAGACAGACAGACAGACAGACAGATAGTTGTTTTTTTTAAGCTTTCGCGGGTACTTACAATGTGTGCTGTTTAGGCTTCCTTCGGGTATTATCCCACGTCCTTGTAGTGCTGTTAAAGTTGTAGCAACGTTTCAGCAGAAATCTCATCTGCCATCAATCAGGCTTCTGTATGGATGTGGGTCTCACAAGCTTCTTGGGTTCAAATTCGAGGCTGGTCTATTCTGATTGGCTAGGAGCCTGTCTGTGTTCACTGGACTTGGAGTTTGATTGATTGGTGTTTCTGGTTTCTTTCTGTCTGTTTTGTGGCTTTGATTGGCTGGCAACACTCTGTTTCCTGTGTTGGAGGCTTTCAAGTGCAGCTTGGCTTCGTGTGAAAGGACGGCTGCTAATCCATTAGGAAGCTAGGTTTCACCTGGGAGCCTGGTGGGGGGTGTTTGAAGTTGGAGGCATCAGAGGGAGTCTGTTTGTGCTCAGGTGTTTGTCTGTTTTGTGGTGTGGAGATCTTTCTATTGAGAGTGGCAGGCTTCCAAATGATTGACAGTCTGCTGGAATCATCTCTTCTATTCATGCTTTCAGGTCTTTTTTCAATTCTCTATGGCTTCTCTCTGATGATTCTGTGGTTGGGGTTTTCTATAGTGGGTAAGGTTTTAGTGCCATTGAAGTTGATGTTGTGACCTGTGGTTTTCATGTGTTGGACTAGTGAGGAGTGTGTTCCAGCTTTTTTACTGCATTTTTGTGTTCATCTAGGCGGGTACTTATTCTTCTATTGGTCTGTCCAATGTTATGTGGCCGGCATGATGTGCAGGGGAATTTCGTATATGCCTTGGTTTTCCAGGTCAATTTTGTCCTTTGGGGTTTCGAAGGATGGCTGCTATTTTTTTGTCTGTTTTGAAGGCAGTCTTGATGTGATGCCTGTGTAGTATCTTACTGATTTTATCTGTAGTACCTCTTATGTAGGGGCAAGACAGCTGTTCCATAGGTCTGTTGGTCTATCTAGGTCTCTGTTATGTTTATCTTAACCATAAACTATGGCTAAGAATACATCGATGACACATTTGTGATTTGGCCGCCATGGAAAAGAAAACCTAAACAATTTCCTAACACATTAAACAACAACACCCAAAATCAAAGTTCACCATGGAAATAAACACTACCATTCCTAGATTTACTAATCTACAAAAGAACAGATGGCAACTGGGAACGACCATATACCAAAAAGAAAACACACACCAAACCCGCTACCTCAACGCCCAATCCCATCCACCACCCAGCACAGATAAATTTCGTGGCGAAAAACACTAATTACCAGAACCAAACGCCTGGCAGATAAGACACATATAAAGACTGAACTATGCACCCTGACTGAAGTATTGACAGCCAATGGCTTCCCAAAAAAACAAATCACCAACCTTGATCCACCACAACTTGATCCACAAAAACACACCAAGACATAACAGAGACCTAGAAGACCAACAGACCTATGGAACAGCTATCTTGCACTACAGTGACATTGGATAATACCCGAAGGAAGCTAAACAGCACATAGATAGATAGACAGATAGATATCTTGTTTCCCAAAAAATAAGACCCAACCAGAAAAGAATCCTTATTTGATTTTTTTAGGATGCTTGTAATATAGGTCCTATCCCAATAATAAGCCCCAGTTAAGATGGTCAGCCAAATGGATGCATTTAGTACTATATTTTCCTTAAAATCAGACCTAACGAGAAAATAAACCCTAATGTATGTTTTGGAGCAAAAATTAATGTAAGATCTGGTCTTGTTTTCAGGAAAACATGGTAGATGGAGGGGGGAGGGGGGAGCACTTTGTGTTAACTTTCCTAATTTGCCATCCTATTTCATTCATGCATATTTTATTACAAATTGTAGCAATTATTTTTAGAGCCCCAGGTTGATGCAGACCAATGGAACAGAAGGAAAGCAGGGAGAATCTTTCCTATCTTTTGTGGTGAACCATGCAAAATTTTATATAACCCTATCTGATTCTAGTCTCCAATTCTCATTCCTTCCAGTAAATTCAAGGCATAACTATATATAAAGGAAATGTCTGTTTGACTAACTGTCCTTCTGACTTTATTTCTGCTATTGATTTTTTTGTGCAGTTCTGATGTAGACGTGTATGTGTAGATCCCAACATATGGTATATCTAGTCTCATTTTTCGATGTCATTTCTTTTTAATTTGCTATTATAGGCTTTTGTTTTCTAATAAAGAACAAGGCTTGTCCTTCTCTGATGGCAGTTATTTTGGAACTCTATGGGATACAGTTTCCGTTAACTACACTTGTTCTTCCATGTGCTCCATAATGTTCTTTGTATCCATCTTGAGCAAATGTGCACATTGCTGTGTATTTTCATTAAATTTTCAACTTTGATAGCCTTGATACTACAATATAAGAGCTGTTTAAGTTGGTTCCATTTGGAGCACTAATTTATTTTGGCTAAAATAGAATCTCATCCACAAATGTACAGTATATCACAGTAAATCTGTTTACCTCTGAGACACTGCAAGCCTTTTTCCTCTCTTGCTGCAACAGATTTATGTGGCTCTCTTTGTAAATGTTGTATACATTGGTGGCAAACCATATCTTATGCTCCTTTAACTATGAATTGTGCATGGATTTCAGTCTTGCATTTCTAAGTAGATGAAAGCATACATTTGTTATTGGGCATTTTATGTAGCAGTAATATATGATAGGAGAGAAGAAAAACAAACTCTTCTTGAATTACCCACAACTTCATTCTCTAGTTTTACCATATGTGAAAGACCTCTCAACCTTGACATTGTTCAACATGAGTCATATCTTATATTAGAGGTTGGGGAGAGGAAAGAATCTTTCATTGCTCTTTTGCAATTTTGGGCTTTGAAAGCTTTGGATAAACTCTGTTAACTATGACATCAAAAAAAAAATCACATAATTGAAAACCATGTTGTTCTGCTTATTTACACTTATTCATCTGTAACCTCTCTCAATCTTCAGCCTGTTGTGGTCACCCAGGTTTGCTTTCTCTTTTTTTTCACAGAATGCCATGAACTTGCCTCCTGATAAAGCAAGGCTACTCCGACAATATGACAATGAGAAGAAATGGGAGCTGATCTGTGATCAGGTAAGTGTAGCAGCCAAAAGGCACTTTTAAGGTACAGAGTCTCCTAAGCTGATTTTACAAACACTGTTCCAAGGTTGTGATAACAGGAACATGGGAAGCTGCCTCCTACCAGGTCCAATGAGATCTGTCTCTTAAGACAGATAATTGCTTGCTGTTGACTGGAAAGCAAGGAGCGTTTTCTTCCTATTGCCAATAATTGGTAGGTATTATTGCTAATAATTCCAGGGACAGAATCCAGAACTTTATGCTTATGAATCATGCACTTTCCTGATAAGATCTGTACCTTTCCAATTGTGGAACTTTTTGAAATTTCTTTAAAAATCAACACAGAAATAGAAATATCTTTGGTTTCTGCTTAGCTTAAAAGCTTCCTCCCCATCTCTCTTTCTCTGCACACACACACACACACACACACACACACACACACACACACAGCACNCACACACACACACACACACACACACACACACACACACACACACACACACACACACACAGCACTTTGTCCCAAAGGTGCTTTTTCTGGAGGCAACTGGACTTGTTTTTTCTTTTGAAGACATTTTGCTTTTCATCCAAAAAGCTTCTTCAGCTCTGACAGGAGTGGGGAATGGAAGGATTTATATTCCTTGCATATTTCTTGATCCTTAAATCCTTCTTAAATTCTTCAGTCAGAGCTGAAGAAGCTTCTTGGATGAGAAGTGAAATGTCTTCAAAAGAAAAAAAAACAAGAAAGTCCAGTTGCCTCCAAAAAAAGCACCTTTAGGACAACCATGACCTGGATGACCGAGAATCTCTACAGACAGCACTTTGGGGTGTACCAACACTATTTAGAAAATATGCCTTGAGCATATTTAGCTCTTTGCCTAAGATGAGCTGGTTTTGTTTCTTATTCAGTTTTTCCCACCCTAAAGCAAGCATCACAAATTGGCTTACTCTGTAATGATCATTGTTGCCATCGTTACGATTAGCCCTTAAAGACCATCTTGGTCCTAGGCCAAAAAAAGTAACTGTCCATTTGGAAAAGAGGCTCAGAAGCTGCAGAATAAGTCATGCTCAAGACATTGATGCTGATTGGTCAGAAAAGAGCAGGGGAGAGAATAGTTGAAATAACATGTAAGGCTTCTTTTTCTAAAATCCACCTGAATTGCATCACTTCAAGTTCAGAGCAGCTCAGAGCCGAAGCCCTAATTCATAGCATCCTTCCTATCTATGTATTTGAATATGTTAGGGTATTTTGTTCTGGATTTGGGTCTGGGGGTCTTTTTTTTTATGCTCCTGGCATGCTTAATTTAAGTGTTCCAGAACATAGGCAAGAAAGTGGCATGATTTAATATAGGTAGCTCTCATTTAACAACTGTCTTGTTTAGTGACTAATCACAGTTACAGTGGTGATGGCCGTCGCAACTGGCCCTCATATATACAGCCTTCATAGTTCTGTGAAGTAAAGCTAAAGTAAAATCACAAAATCGTGATGTTTCACTTAGCAACTTACTTAACTAGTTGCCAGTCCCAATGGTGATCACTAAACAAAGACTACTTCTAGTCACCTTTTGATTTTCTAGGATTTATGGAACTGATTTTAGATGAGATACATTCAATCTAGGTAAAAAAAAAATGAAGTAATTTTTTTGGAAGGAAATGAGTTTATGTTTTGGTCATTGTTCGTTAATTAAAGAAGCTCTTAGAAGAGAATACCTCGATATTTATTTCCAGCTTTAGAGAAGCAAAGCAAATATTTAAAAAATATCTAAAAAGAAGAAATTGTTAATCTTGGGAGGACTGTTACTTAACAAAAGAGGACTAGACTGGGCATGTTTGCTTCATGTTTAGCACACTTGAAACTGAGCCAGAAAGTTTTTCAGAAGTTACAAAGACGCAACCAGAATTTACTAACTAAAAATTGCTGCTCTGTGGGGTATCCTCTATATGTGCTGGAGAGTGATTGTCAAATAGTTTTAGAACTGCAGAACTATCAGCTTATGTTTATTGAGTATCCTATGCAGAACATTTAAACCATTGTACGGCTTACAAATATAAAGTAGTTTACTGAGACACAGTGGCAAATTGTTCAACCTGCTTTATGTAGTTCATTTCCTTGGGCATGTTTATCAATAGCCAGCATCTTTAGCGTAAAAAAATCTATATGAGTTGCATTTTTCCTTATACCTTACACCAGCAGCCAGTAGGATTCAAGAAGAATGCAAGAATTATATAAAAAACCTAAATAAATAAATAAACTACAGGTAGTCCTTAACTTACAACCATTCAGTTAGTGATCATTTGAAGTTACAACAGCATGAATAAAAGTGACTTACGACTGTTTTTCACGCAACCATTGTAGCATCCCCATGGTCATGTGATCAACATTTGGATGTTTGACAACTGACATGTACTTATGGTGGTTGCAGTGTTCCAGGGTCATGTGATCACCTTTTGTGGCCTTCTGACAAGCAAAGTCAATACGGAAGCCAGATTCACCTTAACAGCCATGTTGCTAACTCAACTGCAGTGATTCATTTAACAACCATGGCAAGAAAAGTCATAAAATCGAACAAAACTCCCTGTAACAATTGTCTTGCCTAGCAATGGAAATTTTGGGCTCAATTGTGATCATAAGCTAAGGACTAGGATACCTGTGTAAGGTTTGGGACTGGACAATGTTACTTATAAGGCTAAGTTTAATTGCATTCATTTACAATCCATTTCAGATTACAGTTTGGGAATTTCTGAGTCCGTAGATACACTGATGGCAGGATTGGGAAGACCTAATGCAGAGGTCTCCAAACTTGGCAACTTTAAGACTTGTGGACTTCAAAGCAAAGCAAAGCAAAGCAAAGCTGGCTGAGGAATTCTGGGAGTTGAAGTCCACAAGTCTTAAAGCTGCCAAGTTTGGGGACCCCTGATCTAATGGAATGGGAAAATATGAGAATTACATTGGCGTCTGAGTGTCTGAAGCACCTTGGTCCAGCGAATCTTCTCGATTGGAATAGAAAGTCCCAATTCTTGCTTTCAGTTTCCTCATCATTTCTGGTGAGGCAGAAATCAAAGCACCCATCTCCTCAGCGTCTTCTGTTTTAAGGCTTTTTCTACAATACATTGGAATGTTCCTCCTCTCCTGCAGCCTGTTTGTGGCTGACCTATTGACTCCTTTTGAATTATTTACCGGTGGGAATAAAGAGCAACGGTGGAACAGAAACTTCATAAAGAGATTTAGATGAAGCATTTGGTGCGTGATGTTTTTATAGGTCCAGCAGTGCAAGTACAGCATATGGCTCAAGCTGTTTCCCAAAAAATTGATGTATGGTTTGCACCCAGTCCTGACACGATCCTATTTGGCTTTGACAGGCTTTTCAAATGGCTTTTGGATTGTGGCCTGGAATCTCTGTGAAATCAGGAAAGGAGGTCAAAAGGAGTGGATTTGGTAAATAAATTAATATTGGGGCTTTTAAAATGACTGAACAAAAGAAACTGGAACCTTATAAAAAGTATCTTTGGAAATTGGTGTGAAAAATCTAGTTTCTAATATGACAGATATGGACTGCATATAAATTTAGGTTTTGAATTGGCAGAAATATTCTTGTCATGCCTTCACTCAGATGCTTCAGTCAACCCTTTTCCATAACGATCCTCCTCAGTGTAGAAGTGCGATGTGCAAGCAAGGAGAGATGATGAGAACACCCTTGGTGCAAATGGAGTTGGACTCTGTGAATGGATCCAATTCAATGTTATTTTTAAGATCTGAAGAATGAAAATGAAAGTTTCCATTTCAACACAGTTAAAGTTTTTCATTCCAAGACCTCATGACCCCAAATAATTGTTAATGCTATTAAAAACAACATTCTACTGATCTTGAAAGTTAAGCAGTGTCAACTTTGATTAATTTATGGATGGGAGACCTCCATTAAGCTCTAGGACTGCAAGCTAGAGTAGGAGGTGAAAAAACAAGGCAAAAGGCAACCCATTGCAATCTAGATTCCAAGAAAAGTATATGGATGTGTCCATGAAATTGCAGAGTTAAGCTTGACTTGAAGGAGAAACTTTATGATGTTTGTTAGAAAATCCAGATATTATAGAAGATGTGTAGAGCCTGCAGGCTTTCAGAACATGCAAATACTTAACCTTCCTATTTTTTTTATAAACTCTATATCTTTTAATGATTCTGGTATGAAATGAAGGAGCTCCCTCCTCCCTCTTTTTAGTGCCACTCTATTGGTAATCTACTAACATCTAAGCAAGCATCTCTAACATCTAAGCAAGCATCTCCATTCTTCAAATGCCTTGTCTCTCCCCCCCAAAAAAAAATAAATAAAAGATTGATCTTCCTTATTGTTAATAGCAATCTGCTAATAGGACATTAGCAGCTGAAACAGAGATGGATGAGAGAGCATGTAATCATGTGATTAAGGGGTGTTCTTGTTTCAGGACTCATGTGACCTTTCCCTTAGGAACTTTGAGATTGGCTGGTCCATCCTCTTGGTTATTCAGCCAGAAGCTTGCTAAGGGGGCTTTGGGGAAGGGGGCTTTGGAACCCATCACACAGCCCTTTCACACCCTCTAATGGAAGATTGAAGCACTGAAATGCAATTTTAAACAGAAAGAGAACAGACATGCCATTGATCCTATTGAGGTTCATGGACTGGTTTAAAAGTTATATTAAAAATGTGAGTAAATTAAGGGAATTGTCTGAGAGGTGCAAAAATCCAGACATCTACTAAATGGAAGAAATCCCAGGACATTTACCAGAGAATCATATTGGGGAAGTGCACTTGTTTTGATCCAAGAGTTTCTGTTGTACAGCAATCATTCTTGACCTTTCAATCACTTTCAAAACATGATAGAAAGAAAATATCCTTATTTTTCTAGAAGAATAATTATATGCATATGGGTATTGTGTCATTATATTCTATTGTCTATGTTAGTTGTAAGACTCCACTAAGGTTGCCATATGTCCTTTCTTATAATATTTTTAGGTCCAATCTATTTTGTGCATTTTCCCAGTTGAGAATCATTGAACTTAACCAAAGTGATAAAGATGGTTCTTTCTTTCCTAGCAGTTGAGTACCAAGATGCCACTGTATAATATAGCACGTTACATTTAGAGAAGAGAAGATTTACGTTATTTATCAATTGGCATAGGGTAATATATATGTCTCTTCTTATATATGGATAAAAACAAAAATAAAAATGAATAAAGTTTGTCAAATAAGAGGTGAAAATAAGATGGCCTGGAAAGAGTGGTAAACTATGGGTGTGTAAACTGATTGAGTTGGGAGAGGAAAGGAAACATAAATGGAATAATTATCTTGCTCTAGAGCAAAGCTGTGTGATTTGTAGTTAGTCATAAGCAATTGGAAAAAAATATTGTAGGACTCAGCCACTCTTAGTTTTTAATTTAATAGCTTTTAATTAAAATTCACACTGTGATGAAAGCCTCAAGGTGCTCAGACTTGGGCACCAGGTTGTTCAGAAGCAATCAAGGATGATAAATCAAAAAGTGGGCCTCACCGCAGAACAGATAATTTTGGTGCTTGTGGGAAAAACTGGACAGAAGCTTAATGTTTTCTAAGGACCTCAAATAAATAGGGAATTTAGATCTTCTCCTTAAATCATGATTGCACTGAAGAAAATACCAATCTGAAAAGACAGAGAGAAAAATATTTTGGTTTGACTAGAGGAAAAGGGCAACTGAAAAATAAAATGTCCTAATGTTAAAAAAGATAACTTAATAGGGACACTTGTCTCAGTACCTTTGTACGACCTTCTCCAGTGTCCTAAACCAAAATAAAGGCCCTGTCCCACTGCACTTACGGATGCAAAGAGGATGTAAAACGTTAAAAAGAGCTTGCCATCCGTTGGAAAACACTATGCATCCGTTGTGTACTCATTGCATACGTGTTTCATACCCTCTATCCGTCGAGCATCCGTCCACTGCGATTTCATCCACGCAAGAAGTTTTGAGCTGCACAAAACTTTGTGAACGGATGAACTTTCTGCTGTTGTACGATGTAAATTCGCGACATACGAGCAACAAACGTTTCTATGTTCCATTTATTATCTGTTAAACATCCGCTGTATCCTTCTGCGATCCTCTGGATCCTCGCAACTCACATCGCTGCAGCTGAAAACGGAAAGAGGAGGAAACAAAGGTACATGCGAACGTCTACACAGCTCAGTAGCACGGAAATAGAAAGGATGCGCAATGAACGGTTTGCATCGATATACAATCTCGTGGGCATCCCCTTTCTTCCTTTAAGCGTATTTAGATGCATCTGCCCCTTCCGCTATTGCATCCGCCTTCAAAATCTCCCCAGAACCCCTTTTGGAGCGATCTCGCTTCCATCCATTTCATCTGCTAGGCTTCCTTGAACATTCCTTTAACATCCTGCTACATACTACCCACAATCTGTTTCTTTTCCGTTCTGTTTATGCAAATTTTTCGCCACTTTTTGAGAGCGGGTGACAACGGATGGAGCTACCCTGAAATTTTGCTCGTCCGCTGTGTCCTTTATGCATATGTTTTGCGTCTGTCGGCCAGTGGGACCGGGCCTTTAACGGCAGCATTGAACCGTATTGGGTGATGTAAGTAGCATTGTCCCTGCTTAGTATTTGAAAAAATAAAGGCAATGTGGCTATGACATTAGGTATCAAACTCTGCTAAATCAACTCAAGGTTTGGTAGAATTCCTCTCTTGAACCTAGAACCTTTGCTTAATAGGGAGCATAGTCCCCAGACACAAATGAACTAATACCTATTTTATTTGTCCACTAATTCTAATAATTCCTATTTTTGCTGCCCAAAATATTGTAAAGAATCTCCATCTATTTCAGCTTTCTCAAATGTCTTGAGTAGGGATGTGTGTTGGAGTCCAAGGCATCAAATTGGGAAAGGTGTGCTCTCTTGTGCAAAGATGACAATTCAAAGCTTTGTTGACATTTCAAAACACTGTCTTGTGTTCAGTTGTTTTCCATAAGATTGAGAAGATAAACGCTCCCTGATTTAAATACATGAGGCTTTTTAATCACAATGGTTTCCTTTAACAAACCTTGGTTTGTTTTAATTGTAACTTGTTGACTGAGTCATAGATCTGGCATATGAAAAGCTGTTATGGTAGAGTTCACACAAACCCAAATCAGGTAGTTTACATTCTGCATTAGCTTGATACATGAATCTATCAAAAGCACAAACAAGTTGTCCTCGTTTAGCTGTCACAATTGGGACTGGTCACTTGATTGTTAAAATGGTCATTAAGTGAAAAAAATCATGTGACCACAACAGTGCTTATGATCTTACATAGGACAATACACACTGACCAACTGTAATGGTGAACATGTGGCTGAGAAATGATATGAAGGTGATAAATGCAGACATTGATCACAAAGCTTATGTATTCATCAGGGTTATAACTGAACAGTCACTGACCGAGGTACAGTCTATTGAAATTGGTTGTTTAACATATTGAATAGAAGCTATTTATAAACTGGGACTAAGGAAATTCTATGGACATTAGATTGATTTCATTGATGGAAAAAGGTTGAACAGAAATACTGTGCATTTATTAAAACCATTTTTGCTTTGAACAGTTGATGAATGCCTACACTAACAGGTTTGCTTGAAATCCTTGGAAATTTAGAAACCACCAATAAGAAGATACATCTCTTTCCAATATACATTTGCTCTATTTTATTCATGTCTGAATTTCAAGCATGGGAAATTCAGAAGTTAATAAGTTCCATGCTCTTAGGACCTCCATCATACACTGAATAAACTAGGTTTCTATTGTTATCCAGTATATCCCTGCTATTCTTTTACTTGGCTAGCCCGGATGTTACCTTTCCAATTTCACCTGATGGGAAGTCCTTAAACTACTCTTCTGCAAGTAGTAGAGCCATTTTCAAAGTGGATTAGCTCCGACAAGCAAGTTGGAGGCTTTCGTGACAGAGCAAATCTTTTATCTGAAAGCAATTCTAATCTCTAAGAGAATATTATCTAATCTCTAAGAGCATATATCTATTAAAATATTCTTCCCAAAGCCTGGGCTTTCAAAAATTATTCATTTGTTTGTAGAAAAGAAAGAAAGGAAGCTGAGTTGTGAAGTGCTCGAGTTGTTAAAGTAAAAATTGAGGAAATTGCTTGCTGACTGTTCTGAATAAATAGGAGGAAATTATATTCCCAGCAGAATAATAGATTCTCTGCAGTCATTAATTTTTGATCTGTCTGCACTCAGGATATTGGCAGGAGATTAATTCTGTGTTATATGGGTTTATAACTGACTATTACATTTTACAACTCATGCTTGCCTGGTTTATGATTCAGTGAATGATTTCCCACATAGTCAGAAATGTCAGAGAATGCAGTACAAACTCTCAAAGTTTTTCCCTATGATTGGCTTCCATCATTCAGAACTTGCTCTGATTCAGGTGAAGGGTCCTATACCTTCATAGTTTTATGAAGTGGGCAAATGGAAGAGTAGATGGATATTTATAGTTATGGCCAGCAGCACTTCTTTTGACAGCCTCATACCTCTGGCATTCATGCACAGTATCTCTGGGGTATCTCAGTCATCCAGATCATGGTTGTCCCAAAGGTGCTTTTTCAAAAGGCAACTGGACTTCTTTTGTTTTGCTTGAAAATGTTTTGCTTCTCACCCAAGAAGCTTCTTCAGTTCTGCAGAATGAACTGAAAAAAAGCTGCTTGGGTGAGAAGTGAAATGCCTTCAAGCAAAACAAAGAAAATCCAGCTTTTGAAAAAGCACATTTGGACATTCAAGCACAGATTTCAACACATTACAACTCTCCAGTTTCTCTGGAAAGGAAATCTGTTGTGTGATGCATCCAAGAGACTACCATTCTGCTGATAGCTAAAGCATGCAAGCAATCACCGTAGAACAAAGATGATCAAGAGACCTCACAACGTTTTCTTCTCCAGTTGATTTTAGGGATTCATGTTTCAGCACAATGCAGTTGGGTGCTTTCTTTTGTTAGTCTTTTGCTTCGAACTGAAGAGCATGCTTGAAAAAAAGTAAATGAAATGGTTAAAATAAACATGATTTTCAAAACATTTATCACTTCTATCTGCTTAGATATGCTATCTCTTATTTCTTGCATACAGATTTTATCTACTGCCTTTAACCATGGCTATAAGTTATTCTAAGCAGTCATTCTGACCTTAATATGAGTTTTATTAATAGTGCACCCCAATTCTCTTATGAGAAGCTTTTAAAAATCTCTCCTTTCTAAAGCTGTTGATACAAATCCTGGTTACTATTAATCAGGAAAGTGTTCTTTGTGTTACATAGCCCCTGAGATGAAAGAACATTCCTGAAATATACAATAAATGCCATTTTTCGGTATGCTATTTTCTATAAGAGTAGAAAGAAATCAGTGACATCTCTTTCTGGATAGTTTTATTTCCCACATACTGGTTTTGATTCCCAAAACTTGATATTCAGGAACTGTTATGCTGTTAATTTTTTTTATTTTCTAAGAAACACACACATCTACACATGCTGTAAATCATTTGAAAACAGTTGTATGCATTTTGTAAGAAATAAAAAGAAAGTAGAGTTGTCTTTATGATGGTATAAATATTAATTAGTAAGTGTTTCACATAGTCACATTTTGATGCAAATTGACATATCTCACCAACTAGTTCACATGCCTTAATGCTAAGTTGCAATCTTGATTCATATAGCCCACATTCTACAAATTATTTGCATTAAAATGTTTGCATAAATATTTTCATATAATAATAAAGATAACATAATTTTAACTAAGAGAAATAAGCAGAAATAAGTATGAAAAGTTGTGTAATTTGTGATTCATTTCTTTGAGGAAATAATTGAGCATTCTGTTTGCTTTTTCATAGGGTTATCCATATTCAGAAGGTGTAATGTTAATTTTAAGTTAAAGAGAAATAAGTATATTAAGATGCCAGATTCTTCACTGGCATAGAAAACAGGATCTAGTTAAATATACTGTTGTGCTGTGATATAATGCAAATCTACGGAAGTTAATCAGGAATTTAAAATATTGTACAGAAGAAAATCCAATGTATGAATCTGCATATGCTGCTGGGAATCAGGTTATAATTTATAAATATGGTATTAATGTAAAACAAGGAAAACGTGTTTTTAGAAATCCTTATCCATTGAGGGATAAGAAAGCAAACTGTACTGTAGGAGTTAGTTCAAGTATATAGCCTTTCTAAAGCTTTCATGAGCATCATCACGAATATGTTTGTTGAGTAGGAGCAAAGTAATTGAATGTAGAATTCAATGTTCAATCCTATGTCAATTTATTTAGAAGCAAGTTTTGGAATTTAGTGAGCTTTATATTCCCAAAAATTATGCCTCAGTTCCTCAAACATTGATTTATAGGTGTTTACGAGAGGTTAAAGCAATGAAGCACCACAATTATTTGTGAGTCTGTATGGCATTAAGGATGATTTTAAAATATTGCTCTAACAGACCAACAGGGCTTAGAGTCCTGTTGTGTGAACAACCAGCTACTGATTCAACATTTTGAATCCTGTCACGGAATAGAACGGGTAGGATTTGTGGGGGAGAATCTATGGCATGTGTCACAGAATAGGTGATACACCAGGCCTCTTTACCTTCTGAAAACTGTGCAGGAGGGCCTAGCTCTCACATGGTCTCTGGAAGCCCCCCCAAATTGTGTGAGAACGGGTGTGCTTTTCCTCTCTTTTTGGAGACAGCAAGGCCACCCAAGAGCATTCTTCAAATTTTCAAGGCCCCTAGAGCTGCCTTGGATAGACATTTTAAAAAATAATTTACAATTACATAAACATTTATTTATTAAATAATAAATTTAAATAATTCAATTCAATTTTTATTATTTTTTATGACTTCTTTCTCTCTGTGTGTGAGAGGGCGAGGGAGAGAGAGGGAGGGAGAGAAAGAGATGCCAGCAGACTCAAAGTACTGTAGGCATTTTCTGATTTTTTTGACACACCGTCAATGATCTGGGACTTCCGCAAACACAATTGGAATTCCACAGCCTTGAAGAGATTTAACAAGTTTAACAGCCACCCCCAGTTCCTAAGATGCCTTTAAACGATAGTTTTGTGAAAGAATTGGGGCTCGTCTTCCTCCTTTTTCAGATAAGGTAAATCTTGCTGCTCCTGCAGAAATAAGCTGCTTGTGAATGATAGCTCCTTGCTCTGAATTGTCATCTCAGCTATATACATCCGCATTGTGATAGCAAAACAGAAATGACACTGTGAGCGGTCAAGCTGTATTTCAGAAGGAAACAATTCAGAACGGAAAAGGAGTCGGCGAAGGTTTCCTCTTTTCCCATTCCAAAATATCCCCATATTCATGTTAGGACCCACATTTGAAGAATAAATATATATTTTTTCAGAGAATAAAGAAAAGATACTGCTGGGTGATTTTCAGGAAGGAAACTATTAAGTACCCTCTTCTGTTTTTCCAGAATAGATTTTAAAGACAGAAAAGAAAAGAAAAAAGTTATAGTGCTGTGTATATTCCAGCATTGGCATCATTTGAGAAAGAATAGGTGCAAGGTTTGTTTTCATAATGAAACTGTATACATAAAGATAAATGATTAACCATCTGAACTTTGAATAGTTCTATCATTGATGATTTTTTTCCAATTTCCTTATTTCACTTTAATGGCATTTTCTTTTTATGCACTTCTCTTTTCATGTAGTTTACTGAACACCCAATTTCTATGATGTAATTGCCAGGTATTTAACGACAAAGCAATATTGGAAAGAGACATACATTGACAGAGAATTGGGATTGCCTTGTTACTGCATTGTATATTTATAAAAATTAGCAGATTTTAAAGGAGCAAGGAGTTCAGATTTCGAAGAAATGAAAATGCATTTCTCATGTTTTGAAAATTAAACATCCTAAAAAAAATGTGAGCCTAGGGAAAATATTAGAAGTCCATCAGTTTTAACATTAGAGTCAGTAGACCATAGTTTGTTTATTTACTATATTTCTACATTGCCACACTTCTGAGGGTACTATTAAGTACCCTCTTCTGCTTTACTGGAATATATTTTAAGAGATATATTTATCTCTTCAGTTTACAATTTAAAATGACAATAGACATGAAAAAAACAATACAAATGCAAAGAAAGAAATATTTTAAAAATGATATTGTTGTTATTAAGCCTTCTGCAGACAACATTATTATTCTCAAATGTTCTCCTGGGCAGTTCTGTTTCAACAACCTTCTAGGAGGAGTCTAGGACAACTTGATCCAGCCAGTTTTCCACCAGATAATTCATCATGGCCGACTCGCCATGAGATAATTCAAAGCAGGGTAACTCAAGAGAGAGGGACAAATGAATTACAGCAGGCCTTGTCTTACTTTAGGTTTGAACCTTCTCAAGTTAGAAGTCCTCGAGGCTGGGGTGAACGGTAATTTTACTTGTCCCTCTCTTGAGTTATCCCACATGGAATTGTCTCGCGGCAAGTTGTGCCGTAGTGAATTGGCTTTGATAAATCTTCCCACAGCGAGTTGGCCTTAGCAAGTCAACTGGGGTGAGTCAGCTGGGTGTGATGGCTGGGGTGAGTTCTCCTTTTAGGAGAAGAGGATTTATTTGGATCTCCAAGAGTGGCAACACCTAAAAGGTTCTCATTTTGCTCCATTTCCTGAATCTCAGAAAGAGATTCCAGGAAAGGAGCCCTCTATCTTCTTCTTGCTTTTGTGCAGTAGATAGGTAGATTCTCTTTGAAATATAAAGATATACATATATATAATCTTTGGGGTTTCTAAGGATGGCTGCTATTTTTTTGTCTGTTTTGAAGGCAGTCTTGATGTGAT
>BHFT01005840.1:0-25226 GCA_004320025.1 Laticauda laticaudata
CTTCCATCTGCTAGGCTTCCGTGGAGCATCCACTTTCCATCCGCCCTACGTCCTCCCCCTGTCCGTTCCTTTCCGTGTTTTCCGCTCTGGTTATGCAAATTTTTGCCCCTTTTGAGAGCGGATAACACCGGATGGAAAATTTTCCCGTCCGCTGTGTCCTTTTTACAAACGTTTTGCATCTGTCGGCCAGTGTGACAGGGCCTTAAGGATATTAACACTTGCTCATAAACACATTCAGTAGATCTTTTGCACCAAATAGGAAGGATTTGATTTCGATGTACCAATTATGTGAGGTTCCAATATAAGGTATTGTATTGTGTGCAACATATAATGGGGATGGTTATCTGGATAATACTGATCCTTTATAAAGGTAGTCCTTGATTTACAACCACAATTGAGCCCAAAATTTCTGTTGCTAAGTGGGACATTTGTTAAGTGAATTTTGCCACATGTTACAACATTTCTTGCCATAGTTGTTATACGAATCACAGCATTTGTTAGGTTAGTGACAAAATTGTGAAGATGAATCTGGCTTCCCCATTGACTTTGCATGTCAGAAGTAAGCAAAAGGGGATCACATTAGCCTGGAACACTACAGCCATCATAAATATGATTCAGTTGCTAAGCGTCTGGATTTTGACCATGTGACCTTGGAGTGGAGGGAATGCAATGGGGTAAAGTATGAAAAATGGTCAAAAGTCATTTTTTATTCAGTGCCATTGTAACTTTCAACAGTTACTAAATGAACTGCTGTAAGTTGAGAACTTATTGTGCCAGAAAATAATTATTGAATATTTCATAAATCAACTTTCCTTTCCCCCCTTTTTTTTGCTGGTAGAACAAAAATACTTGTAATAACACAGACATTCTTTCAGCCTTCCTGGATACTTCCAAAACAAAATGCTTTGCCCTTCATACCCTCCTTCTCTGTTGAGATCAGTGAAAACGCTTTGTGTCTCCACTAACTGCTGAATGAATTACATTGTCTAATGCCCTTCATGGTTCTTGGATTCAAGTCTATTATGGCAAAATTAGATGCATTATAATTATTAAATGCTGGCTAAAGGTAGTATTTATTGCTCATTTTATGGAGAAGCCTCTGGATGACATATAATTTCATAAGTGAAAAGTTCCAGCTAATTGCAGGACACTACTTTTAAACCTTATGCTAATAACTTCTGGAAAGATTTTGTGCAAGGCCGGATGTATGGGAGGAAAACATCCCTCCTCCCCTTTTTAAAAAAGAAATTAAATGGAAAATTCATCTGTTTGTTGGCTTGAATCTGCTTATTTGTTAACAGACATTCCAGTGCTATCTAGAAGGGTGAGGCTGTTGGTTCCTTGAAGCCTATATTTCTATAAATAAGATGAGAAGCTAGAATAAGGGATTTCTGGACAGTTCCTTTATTGCTGTTTTGGAGAAACTCACAATGTGGGAAAGGTTTACTAAGAGCTGAAATTTTCCTGGAGTTAGTTTCAGGCATAATGGTGTGGCAGCTCTAACTGTTTCAGCTAACAGAAAGGGGAGGAAGAAGATATTAGGCAAAGTGATTATGAAACATACTGAAAACATCAGACAAAATATTTTTCACATCTATAGATGTGTGTTAGTCTGTGACTCCCATCATCCCAAATCAGCACAATTGTGGTGGTATACAATATATGACACAGTAAAGCTGATATAACCACTAAAAAGAAGGGCTCTGGACATGGTAGCAATCTTGGCCAGAGTTCAGATATAATTATTCTTCTGTGAGACAAGAAGAAGGGGACATTTGGTTAAAGTGGAATATGATACAATCTCATTAACTTCTCTGCAGGTTTGACTAGTATCGTAATTGACATAAACCATATTGTTTTACATTTTACACATGTAATTTCTTTTATTCTTGGATCCTCCATAAACCATGATGCTTATTTTATGGCAAAGATAAACAGGTAGTCCTCGACTTAAAATAGTTCATTTAGTGACCGTTTGAAGTTATCATGGCATTGACTTATGACTGTTTTTCACATTATGGCCATTGCATGGTCACGTGATCAAAATTTGTATGCTTGACAACTGGCATGTGTTATGATTGCAGTGTTCCAGATTCATGCGATCCCCTTTTGCGACCTTCTGACAAGCAAAGTCAATGGGGAAACCAGATTCAATTAACAACTGTATTTACTAACTTTACAAATGCAGTGATTCACTTAATTATGGTGGCAAGAAAGGTTGTAAAATGGGGCAGAGACTCAACTCACTTAGCAACAGAAATTTTGGGTTCAGTTGTGGTTGTATGTTGAGGACTACCTGTATATTAACTCTACAGCTTAGGTGTAATTTTAACCATATTTACTTGTTAGTTTGATTGTAATTGGCCCAGGACCTTGTAGGGAATTGTCATAAATAAAATGTTTGTAATTTGTTTATTGCAAGAAATTTTTATATTAAGGATTTCTTATTGAGAGTTGCATTTAGGTGAGAAAGAAATCAGTCTTATGCTCATTAACAAAAATGTAAACCTTGTTTAACCTGGTTTTAGAAGTTGTAATTCTGGCATGTGTTTCAAAGAACTACATTTGATGGGATTTATGTATTTAATAAGAAAGTAAATAATGTTAAATATTTTGCAATATTGTCATTATTTGGTCTGTTCTTTTCCAGCAGCAATTGTACTGTTGTACTGTTTTGGAATCAATATATATCTAAACATGCACTAAAATGCTGCTTTTTAGTGCTATTGTACTGTTTTGGAATCAATATATATCTAAACATGCCACTAAAATTAAGCATTAAAGAAGCACCCAAGTCTCCTATTAAAAATTATGTCAGCAAACAAATCAATTTGAAAATCCATTTTAAATAAATATGAATGTGCTGCCTGATAGAACAAAAGCAAGTACAGAGGCCTCTTATTGAACAGACACTGAATGGCCATATTTGACAGGGATTTCCAAAGCATGGGAGCAAACTCTGAGGAATCATAAGATTTCATTAGATATCCTTTTGATACTACTTGTAGCTAAAGAAGGCCTTTCCCCAAGGATCTTAACATCCACATCAGGATTTAAAATTTTGTACTATCAGTTCTTGGGTGTAGCTTGGTGGGCGTGGCAGGGGAAGGATAATGTAAAATCTCCATTCCCACCCCACTCCAGGGGAAGATTACTGTAAAATCCCATTCCTTCCCCACCCCACTAACCTGCTTTCCAGCTCATTCTCCTGCGCAGGGTAACAAAAGAAGACCCAGCTAATCAGCTGGGACTCGGGAGGCAGAGAATAGATGGGGCGGGGCCAATCAGAGGTAGTATTTGCCACTTCTCCAAACTACTCANAAGAAGACCCAGCTAATCAGCTGGGACTCGGGAGGCAGAGAATAGATGGGGCGGGGCCAATCAGAGGTAGTATTTGCCACTTCTCCAAACTACTCAAAATTTCTACTACTGGTTCTCCAGAACTGGTCAGAACCTGCTGAATACTACCTCTGATTCATATGGAAGATTATGGTCTTTCAAAAAACTCACCACATAGGGCATTAACTAGAGTTCTGAATTTGCCCAGGAATAGTTCATGTTCATTTGACAAATGCATTCTATAATAAAGATATGATAACAAAGATGTCACATGCTTCTTATACTTAAATAATATAGGTTAATATGTTCATAATCTAGTTGAAGGGTTTTGGTTTTTTTTGACATTTTTGGAACTCTTTTCAAAGTTAATCCCACAAAGTACGTATTACAGGAATCCAAAAGAATTTAGCTAGCATATCTATCACTATGACTACATTTGACATTGCAGGAACTAGCCCATACTATGGGGTATGAATTCACATGGCTAGACAGTGCCAAAACTCAGGTTTTCAAACCAATGTTGTAAACATGAATTTGCAGTATGGGGAGCATAATCCCATATAAGATAAGTAGAATCCCTATTCCATAAACTATCTTTAACCAGAAGCATGATTTTTGTCTGCATTAAGATTCAATTTGTTCACTCCCATCTGGTCAATTTTCAAGTGTGAACACTGATTTAGGGTTTGAAGATCTGTCTCGGAT
Organism: Laticauda laticaudata; assembly: GCA_004320025.1. Lineage (NCBI taxonomy): Eukaryota > Metazoa > Chordata > Lepidosauria > Squamata > Elapidae > Laticauda > Laticauda laticaudata. The sequence goes on from BHFT01005840.1 coordinate 4,045, forward strand.
TTAGATGAAAAAAAAATCAAGATGCAATTGTTTTATATCTTACCTGTAAATCTTTCAACATTATAGAGTGATACAAATCGCAGGCAGATATGGCACTTGAAAAGAAAATTCCAGAGTTTTCAGCTCGATGAATTAAACCCTCCTGGCACAGGAATTGATTCATTAACCACAGCAGCTTCAATTTTACATCAATCAATGCAGAAAGCAGTATTGTGAGGGTAGAAAAAGCATTGCCTTATTGTTATCAGTCCTGATGGCAGCTTTAGAAGACTACTGTTCCCCAGGGTGCAATGAAGCAGTGGAGCAAAGCACATATAAATCTAAATTCTTTACAGGGGATTCAGTGCTATGCAAACTGGCTCACATGTATGAGCTGGCTGCTTGTTTTCTCAACTCCATTTTCTCTGTATTCCATGGTTGTTTAGACTAGAGAAACTTCACCAGCCTTTTGTAGCATTTTAAAACGGTGAGGACTTTAAGAGGAGGGGGTTTAGGATTGAAATGGCAAAATACGCCATTTTTGCAGCCATTACATGTGCTAAACAGGGCCAGTCACTGAATAGAAAGTGAAGAAATATCCATCCATTATTATTTTAGCATGAATGTTCTTTGTAGGTGTTCATTCTCTCGGTTATTTTTAGAAGCTAGAATAAGGTTAATTTGATTGTGCTAATGAATAGTGGTTGCTGGAATTGTATTCTTATGTTTGATTTGAAGATTTGCAAGGTTCCAGAAATTTCAAAAGTTTGTATACATCTGTATTGCAAAGATAACATATTTAGACTAATTTTTCCAAAAACTAGAAATTGGTCCAAATATGTTTTCCTTCCTTTCCTTTCCTATACAAATGTATAAAATCTTTTGGATTGGTAGTTATGAGGTTTACCCAATGACAGCTACACCAGCAATGGAATAATAGCAAAATAGAAACAGATTATTTTAATGATTATCTTCCCTAAAGTTTCCAGCATCACCAACTGTTTTGTCCCTCCAGAATAGATCTGTAAAATGCATTATAACTGCATGAAAGAGCTGCTAAAATATCATATCCTAATAATCTCGTAATACTCACTATTGGACTTCTGAGCACTGATAATAAATAAGACAATAATCTAAAACATTTTCAACCAGCCTGTCTCAACTTGTATTCTTTAAAACAAATGATTCTCCAATGTTGGTTTGAAAACCTTAGTGATGAAGCATGTACAACCTCAGGAGGCATACTGTTTCATTGCTTAATAACTCTGATAATGAAGAAATTCATCTATATTTTGAATTTGACTATCTTTCTGTAAAGCTTCCACCTGTTGGTTCTGATATTACAAACAGATGCTAGCTGAAATACTGTAACTTTGATCATCTCCAGCTGTTGGTCATGCTGCTTGATAAGGGATATTGTATTAATTCATAAATTAGGCATGCTAATGGGTGAAGCTTGGTGTGTGTGTTTGTCAGAGAGGAAAAGAAAGAGGAGGACTTTCAAATAGGTTTTGAAATCCAACTATATTCATCATTACCCAGTCAGTAGAAGAGTTACTATCAGAATTAGCCTGATCTGCAAGTAGAACTTCAAAGCAATAAATTATCCAACTGTTACTAAATTGGGCTAACTTATGCAGCTATTGGACACAAATGATTGTACCGCAAACTTTACAATTCTTGGTGGCAATTGACTACATTCTTTATCCCTTTTGAAATTGTGAGAAAATTACCTAAAATTACAATTTTACCCTAGCGATCTGGGTAGCTACCAAATAATGAGCTATTCAGAAGCATTTTTAAAAGTCCATTTAAAATCATTTCAGGGAAAGTTTGCACATGAATTAAGTGATGATCCCAAGGCAAATTCATTCATTTAGTCAGAGATCTAAAGGGAGAAGAACAGGGCTGTGGGCCGCTCTGCTAAGAAGCCAGATCTTCAGACTTGTCTCTCCCCTAGCCTTTTACCCAGCTGCAATTTTTTTTTTTTTACAGCAGAAGAAGAAAAACAAAATCATAGGCAGAACCTACTGAGAAACCAGCACTGTTGGGTTTCACTTCTCACTGATAATCCAGATGCTTGCATTAGGATGTAACCACAGCAGAAAGAAAACATTGGATGACTCACTGATTGATCAATGACAGTTTTGGGATCTTTTTCTCCACAGTCTCTTTCTATACCACCAAAATGTGAACAAAAGCCAACAAGATCTAACTTTATTTTCACAATGCTGTATTACCTTGCTGTGAGATTTTGCACTATAAGGTACTGATGGATTTCTTGTTATTCTTGTCTTCCTCTTCTTTCCACGTATCCTACTTTTTTCTTTTGTATATAATGACTTTTCAGATTGTGTGCCTGAAGGCAGAGAATGTTGCTTTTTATTGATCCTTAAGCCACTTTTCATCTGATGCATCAAAGTTTCTAGTAAATACAATAAAATAAACTTCTGTCCTTCCTCAACATGCTTCTTATATATATTGGAACATACTTTCTATCAGACTCAGCTTGCATGACCACAGTACAAGTTATGCCTGACTAAAAAGTACCTTTTTAGAAAGAAGTTCTGCTTAAATATTCTGCAAAGAAATATGAATCCCTTATGAACTACCTAGTACTACCTATTGGCATTTCCTATTGGTCTGTTTTGGCTTTAACTCCAAAGTATCAGCTTTTTACTGGAGAAGCATTCTCTGTTAAACATTTTTCTATCTGAGGCAGTTACAAACAGTGAAGAAAGCAGAGGTGGTATTTAGCAGGTTCTGACCAGTTCTGAAGAACCGATAGCGGAAATTTTGAATAGTCCAGAGAACCAGCAAATATCACTTCTGACTGGAGATTTTACAGTATCCTTCCCCTGCCACTCCCACCAAGCCACACCCACAGAACTGGTAGTAAAAAAAATGGAATCCCACCACTGGAGGAAAGCAACACTTAAACATCTGTTTTAAGGTTACACTATTTAATTGGCAATCTTGAAGGAAGCCAGGTGTTCCAAGTTAACATTCATTCTTGAAGGCCATTTCTGAACTCCTTTACATTCCTTTCTCCTCCTGCTATACCAGCATCCTGTTTTCACTATTTTTTCCAAGGCTAATAGATCTGTGGTATCTATAAGTAAGATATGAAGGAAACCTAGTTGGTTAACCCCAGCATCGGAGACACAAGAATTTCTGAATGAAGGGTCCATTCTTACTTTATATACTTATTTATGTGATTTATAGACAACCCTACTATTATGTCTCTTATCAGGCCTATCTACCATTAGCAACATTCACAAGTGCAATCTTTTTCAGGTTTACTTATAAATAAGTTCATTTACATTCAGTGAAGCTTAAATAATCACATATAGGACTGCAGTGTAAATCTTTTAAGAAGCTTTGTAGACTCATGGAGGTTTACTCTCCGCTAGCAGTAAATTCCATAAATTAAACAAGTTGTAAGGAAAAAAAATCCTTTATTTTGACATGACTGGCAATCGGTTTCTTAAGTACTAGGGGTTAAATACGATTAAAATCAAAATTAGTCTCTGTGCTTAATTAAGTATTAACCGTGGCATATGTGGATTTCTGCTCTTCCAGGCTTGGCCCCTTAAATACAAAAAGGGAAGTGAACACTTTAAATATGAAACAGTGAATAAAAAATACACAGGAATATAGGAGAAATACACATGGGAGAAAAGCAATCAGAAAGTACTTTGTGAACATAGAATCAAAACACAAAGTACTACTTGTTGCAGAATCATGAGTAAGATATTACTGATACAATACATAATTTGTTTTACTGGAATTGATCTGGGCCCTTTTACATCCATGGCCCTGAACCATTTTACAGATGGTCCTTGACTTACAACAATTCATTTAGTGACTGCTCAAAGTTGTAACGACACTGAAAAAATCTGACTTAAGGATCATTTTTCACAGTGATGAGCTTTGAAGCATCCCCGTGGTCATAAGATTCAAATTTGGATGCTTGGCAACTTGCTCATATTTATGACCGTTGCTGTGTCCCAAAGTCACGTGAAAACCTTTTGTGACTTTCTGACAAGCAAAGTCAATGGGGAAACCAGATTTATTGAATCCCTGGGTTACTAACTTATCAATGGCAGTGATTCACTCAACAATTGTAGCAAGAAAGTTTATAAAATGGGGCAAAACTCACTTAACAACTATCTCAGTTACCAACAGAAATTGTGGTTGTAAGTTGAGGACTACCTGTATATATAAAAATGTTTCACTTGAAACTTGGTGATGAAAGTTTATGAAAAGGACTCAGTTCTGGTCAGATCCTTATCTCTCTCTTTATGGTGCAAGTCCAGAAGATCATGGATGGGATTCAGTCGGTTCAGACTGGTTTGGGAGAACCGGATGTTAAATTTACATCTGGTTTGCTGAACCGGTAGTTGAACTGACTGGCTGGCCCTGCCCACCCCTCCCCTCCCAGGAGTCCACGCAGCCTGTTTTGGGTGCAGGTAAGTGCAATGTCTGCGCAGAGGCTCTGGGAGGGGAAAAACAGGCCTTCTGGAAGTCCAGAAAAGGGCCTGTTTCTGGCTTCCAGAGGGCCTCCAGATCCTGGTGGAGGCCATTTTTGCGCTCCCATTCTGACACAGTGAGAAATATTGGAGAGATGGATCTACACCTTTTGATGTTGCTTGCAACTGTGTTGGCAAATGTACACAAACTGTTTGATTGTGCCTAGATTTGGGTCTACCTCCCATGTGCTAAACAGTCTTTCAACCTTGTGGGGACAATTTGTCTCCATGCTGCCAGATATCTTTGCTTTATATCTAACAAGTTTGCTTTAAAAATAATGGGTAAGCACAGAATGAAAATTAGCAATCCCAAGAACCAGGACCTTATATTTTGTTGCAGGAGTGTCATACTGGTGGTCCATGAATCAGGTTTGTCAGCACAGGCCACGCCCACCCCAGGTCCATGAAGGGAAAAAAACATCATGATACGTCACGTGATGGCAACGTGATGCAGTGAGCTTGACACCTGTGTTCTGTTGGAATATAAGGGAGACCCTTTAACTAGGTCTTTTCCAACTGGGTTGCATGGAACTCTGGGATTCTTGAGAACTTGATACGGTTGTGGGTTGTGGGATAGATCAAAAGGGGAGAAAATTATTTGAATGGTGACAAATTTGCTTTTTTAAATCTCTAGAGTTTTACCTCAGGGATTTCAGGATTTTAAAAATATAATTAGGTTCCATTAAAAAAGAGTTTGAAAACCCCTCTCTTAGATCTTGGCTGGGAACAAATGAGTACAATAATAATAATACTTTATTTGTGGTCATAGACCAAAACACAAGTACAACAATGGAAGAACATGGGAAAATTAATCATGAACAATTGGTCACCAAAAACTTGACTAAGGGGAATTACAGTGTTCTCCTTTGATGGTTACAGCTTTTAAAAAAAATTTGGAAACCTGAGAAGTGATGTATGAGGAGCCATCCCCTAGACAATATAAGACCAATATTACTAACATTGGGTCTAGAGGGTCTGTTTCAAGGACAGACAGTACTTAGATCTGCCTGCGTTATACATAGGGCAATATAAAAGGACACATGCTCCACAGTTTCAACCTCAGCTCTGTCACAGGGGCATAGCCTCTCGTTAATCAGGAGCCTCTTAAATCACCCATCCAGTAGTGCTGAGGGCAAGACATTAAAGCGCAGCTAAGGAGAAAAGACTCTTCTATACTTGGGAATGATTAGAGTGTAAAAATAGGAAGCCATCCTCAGTCCGTAATTATTAAATTGGCTGAAGATCAGAGGGGAGCAAGTTTTGTTAGCTCTGGCTCATAGATTGCAAGTCAATGTCCACAAGCCGTTGGACTACCCTAAATTGGGCATCCTTAAGGCTATAATCTCCCAGAGCATCCCCTGTAAAACACTAGAACGTGTAATTTCTTCATCAGCTCCCTCTCCCAACGAGAAATATGAGAGTCAGCAAATACTAGGGATCGTTAGTTACCAGGAACTTCCAGAAAGAGCACCTGAAACCACAATTTTAAAGGTGTTAATCCCACGCCATACATTCGACATGTGTGAGTGCCAGTTCCAGGTAACATTGGGGCAAAACCAACACAAGGAGGAAGACCCAGAAGTTTTCTAAGAAAGACAGCCTAGGTCTTTCAATACAATCCTTGAAGCCCCGTATCCATATGGAATTCCGTAAAGAGTTTGAGCCAAAGTTCTGGCTTTGTAAATACACGAGCAGAAGGAATAAACCTTGGGTATAAAAAAATCTTAAAATCTGCTACAGGAGGTGACTGTACAGGTCACCTATCAGGTGACTACAGGAGGCCGAATTCAGCAGCTGGGTTCGATGTCTCTAGCCAAGGCACCAAGTGTTCTGAAATTGAATATACTAATACTTAAAATGAAAAGCTGCTTAAACAGCATTACCACTGATAGCCGCTTATACAATTTCCGTGATCTAGACAACACCAATACTTTGGATTTGTCATAATAATGGACAAGTGGTTCTTAGCACAGTAAGACCCAAATGCAGAAAGTAATCTTTTCAGACCTGGCCTTGACAATGAAAGGAGGGCCGCATCATCAGCATAAGGAGAAGCGGGATCTTCGACAGCTTTTGGAGCGTGGGACTCAATACATCCAGTGTGGAAGGCCAAGTCAGATAAGAATAAATTAAACAAAGAGGAGCCAGAACACAACCCTGCCTTACTCCGTTCTTAATCGGGATAGGATTAGAAAGTTCTCCCTGGAAACCACACCTGACCTGACTGGAGGTCTGGTTGTACAAAGGATCTAATTAGGAACAGAAGACGTCTATCGATAGAACTTTTGAGCAGTGTTTGACCACAACAGTCCCCTAGGGACTGAGTCAAAACACTGACTTTAGGTCGATTAAAGCAGTAAAAGTTTGCCATCTGGTATGGTAGTATATATTTATCGACCAGGTTGGGCTAAGACAAGCAGTGGTCCAGTGTAGCAGCGCCCCGGCTGTCACTCAATCTGTTCAGCACACAATAATATTGGACTCCTCAACCCAAGTGAGAGTCTATGTTGGAGATATTTAGCATACAAATTTTCCAGTGATGGGAGAGCAGGCTTGAGGGGCATATAGCGGCTGGATTGTTCCTATTTCCTCATTTAAAAACTGGAACAATAATTGCTTAGCTCGCAGGAGGTAGGGATACCTGCGCAGAGGTTTGATATGTGTGAAGAGTCTGCTAAGAGAGGAATTCCACCACTCAAGATTGGATTTTAGGAGTTCAGGGGGTTTGCATCAGGGCCAGGGTATTGCCTCGCTTGGTTTCGGAGACGTAAGCACCTCCGGTGATATCTCCACCTCTATTATGCAGTCCCCACGCGCGTCCGTTCTAGGGGTGACAGGAGATCCGCAGCGAGCACGCATCGCCCTGTCCGGCCCCAAGCCTATTGGCTTCGAACCGTTGTTGCCCCGCCTCGCTGCGCGCCCGTATATCGCGTACTAGCGCTCTCCCTCTCCTCTCTCGCTCTCGCGCCGCGTCGGCCCTACCGAGCCGACGAGGCACGCGCGCAATTCGCTTATCATGCCACCCGCGCACAGCCAGTGGCGCAACCATATTTGCCCCCAGCTAACTCGCGCTCAGGACATATGTTCTCTCCTCGCTGCGCTACCTACTGGCCAGGTCCAGGAACGGACAAGCGTCACGTCTGCCCTTTCGGTCTTCTCGCTTTTTAGGCTTTCTTGGTTCGCTCCCGATAAGCACACGCTTGAGTCCTTGGTCGCTCCTCACCTGCGCCCTACTGTCACGCCTCCCCATCCTCCCCGCGTGCATCCAGTAGCTTCCTCCCGGTCAAGTCGCGGGTATCCTCATCCGTGCATTGTGCGCACCCCTCTCTGCCCAGGCTAAGCCCTCCACTTACATCTGGTTGCGCGCTGGAACACTGACCGCACCTCTTTCCGTCAGACCACAACGAATACTGTCCTTGCCACATGAGCTGATGGAGCACGGCCTCAGCTAAGACGGCTCCTAGGACCCATTTGACACTATTAATTAGTGCGTGCACGCAACGCGAGATTGCCTCAGCCCTGACCTACTACTTTTAAGCTGCTGATTGTATCGCTCGCGAATCTCCCGGGACGTCGGGCATGGACTACAAAAGCGACGTTGAAACTGTTCTCTTTCATACTGGTAGAGCCCCATTGATCCTCTTTGCTATACTGACGGCCACCCATGGGCGGATCCCATATCTGGGGCGACCCTAGCGGAGAATGATTATTCTCTGAGGGAACAGCCAAGGATTGCTACACCAAGGCGGCGGCGTAGTGGGTCTGCGTCTTCCGTACTAGGCAGTCCACAATCTAAAAGGCCGGTGGACTCGGCTCGCACGCCGCCTTCTAAGGAAGCTAGGAATCATCTGGCAAACAAGTCAAAACACCCACCCCACGGTGGCGCGCACAGGAACCTAGAATTAAACTCACCAGCTAGCATACCGCCCTCTCAGGAGTACTCCCCCATTTGAGAATCGCGTCTGGATCTCTGTGTGGCGGGCGCCTGCCTAACAGCGCCCTACTCGGCTAATGCCCAGCACACATTTCGTGTTACACTTTCATCTGTTAGGATTGTCTGCTGCCTAACCATCCCAGGTTCGCGGCTACATGGTCCTGAAGTGTTTCTTGAAGTAGAGTGCCCTCCAAACCTCGAGTTGTGGGAGAACCCTTGGGCGAGATCTCCCAATCGAGCGTCGCAGAATTAAAGGATGTTGTACAGTTGGCCTGGGAAATTAGTTTCCCACTGTACAGTGGAGTACTATGTAATCTCTCCAGCCCACCCACCGCTCGCAGCCCCTGCGAGTATCAGCTTCGCCTCATCGTCCTGGGCCCGCGGCGGGAAGATAAACATTCGACCCGCCGCCGCTACTACACAGTTTGCTGTCCTCCTCCCTTAATCTCCATTAGGCAGCAGCCATAGCCTAAAGAGCCATAAAGGAGGGCCAGCTCAGCCCGATCTCTCTCGCACGCGTTTCACCAAAGACGACGCTCGCCGGTGCGCCCCCGCGCACCACACACGGAGAGAGCACCGTGCTCTCTTGCCAGCCGGACCCCCGCCTCGCCTTAGGCTTGCCCGTCGCCGGCCTCTCCCTCGTGCTCTGGTGCCGCTCTCCGTTGCGCTCGCGCATGGCCCCCGCTGCAGCCCAACGGGTACCCGCAGCTGGACATCAAACCTGTGTAAGGGACGTCATCCCCCTGCCTTCACCTCCCGCCATCGCCCCAGGCTCCCTGCCGAACCAGACCACGCATCAAGCATGGACGCCCCGTGACATTGTACAGCGTTGGCTAGAATTCCTGTTCGGTACCAAAGCCTTCTTCGCCCGACCTGGCTATCGTCTCTCACAAAGGGCACGTTTAAGCCTGTGCAGGTTTTTCTTTTGCCAGATATCGATCATTCTATGTGTGATTAATTTTTCCAGAGCTCCTTTGGAATCTTGAAAGATACACCGTTGTTAGAGTGGCAGGCTCATTCCTCTTAGGAGGCAAAGGTTAGGAAGGAGGAGGGAGGCAACGGCCCTCTCATAGGGTTTGTAAGGGCTCAAACCCACTTCCAGTGTGCGTCTTGTGGCATTACATTGGTTGCTCTAGCTGGCAAAATATTCGGAGCAGACGAGTCAACGACTGGAGTCTGAAGTTCAGCCCTGGATCTTTCAAATTACAAAGTTCACGACATTCTGGAGAAAGTGCATAAGGTGAGCTCTCCCCATGGTTGGTAAAATCAGGGTGGACTTCCCTGGAGTCCCAAAGGCGATCCTTAAACATAGGTATCGTGAAAGACTTCCAGAGGCTTGGATATTTAACTGCAATTCCCAGACACTTTATGATTTGATCCTTTCTGGTTGGTGGAACGTGCACACAAAGGAGTCAAACGAAGCTGTGCTCTTTTCTGGTGCCAGAAATTGTTTTGACATAAGTCAGTCTTTATTAATCAGATGGAATCTCAGAGGCACTGGACCCTGGGAACCTTTATTTACTACACGGAACTTGTTGGTGCCCTTTTGGCTCGGGTTGTCCTTCCTTGTGGGGTCATTTTCTTTTCAGCTGATCAAAATCAAAGAAAAGCATTTCCTTGGTAAGATGTTAAGGCGCCTGTCACAGCTGGGCCGACGGCATGCAATAATACGTTTAGTAAAAAGGACCACAGCGGACAAGAAAAATTCCATCCATTGTTAGTTCCGCTCCTCAAAAGGCGGCAAAAATTTGCTCAACCGAGGAGCGCGAACACCGGAATAGGAAGGGACGTGGCGGGAGGTACGCAGTGGGCCGGATGAAAAGCCAATAGCGGAAACAGACAGCTTAGTGGATGGGAAGCAGTATGGAGCGGATGCGGGGACATCCGCTCAGGCTTCCAGGGGGCCGCAGCAAAGCAGGAAGCGCGGAAGCATATACAGCGGATGCAGAATGCGATGCCGAGTGATGAAGTCGGCATTTGGGCACAGCGGGATGGCCTACGCGGATGCTAGCGGACAAGCCTAGGCAAGATGCCCTAGCGTTCACTACGCGATGCAAGGGAGGGATCGCATTGCGTCAGCCCCTCGCCGGGATATAAAGGGATGCCAGCTCCCAAGCAGGTCACCACTCAGAGGACAAGACCCTGCTTCCAGACATATCGACTGCCTTGCAGCTGCCCTGCCTGCGCCTGCTTGCCAGCCTTGCCTGCCAGCCTTGCATGCCTCCTTTGCTGCCTGTCATCCTGCACCATCCCTGCACCAGCCTTTGCTGTTGCCTTTGCGATGAAGAAGCCTCTCCCTGCCCCAGCATTGGCTGTTCTGTCCAGCCGTTTGGGTGCCTGCCTGGCGACCTGTGCCAAGCCGCCTCGCTGCCAAGCCTTGCGCTGCCTCGCCTGGCCACTCCCTTGCCCAGTCTCTTGGCCTGCTCCAGCCCGTCCCTTCCAGACCCTTGCTGCAGGCCTGCCGCTGCCATCTCGCTGCGCTGCTCTTGCCTGCCCAATGCGCCTCCTTGATCCTCGCTCCTGCCCTGCCTGCCAGCCTTGGCTTGCTCTGCCTGCCTCCAGCCTGCCTGCCAAGCCTTGATGTGCCTGTCCTTCTGCCAGCCTTCCTGCAGCGCCTTTTCCTGCCAGCCTTCCTGCCAGCCTGCCTGCATAGCCGTGCCTTGCTATCGCCTGCCGTTGCCAGCCTGGGTCTACAGCCAGGCAAACCCCCACAGACCCTCAGGTGGAAGGAAGAGGAAAGCCTCAGCCACTGCTCTGCCGAGCCCTGCAAGCAGGCGACAGGGCCCCCTCCCACCCCTGACCCTCATCTCTGCTTCCTGCTCGGGGGTTCTGCTCGCACGCGGCGCGCGCTCTTCTGGGCGCTGCGCGGCTTTCTTGCTTCTGGCTTCCTGAGAAGCTGATGCTCGCGCTATGGTGGTGTGTCTGCTTCGCTCCTCGTGCTTACTCCTGCTGATCGCTGCCCTGTCTGGCCCCGGTGGTGCTTCTGCTGCGCGTGTGCACTTACCCTCCTGCTGGCACCTGCCTCCTGGTCGGCCGGGCGTTCGCTGATATGGCTGCTTCTGTAGGAACTGAATGACTGCTGCCTCTGGGGACGCGCCGCGTCGGCTGCTTCTCTGTGTCGCTCTCACTCGTGCGTGTCAGCTGCTCCCCTCCGCCTGCTCATGCCGCTGCTGTCTTCCGCTTGTTCCTGCTATGGCTCTGGTTGTCCTCGTCCCTGCGCTGGTCCCCTTGCCTCGTGCTCCTCGTCTGCTCGCGTCCTGCTCGTCCCGTGCGGGGTCGGGGCTCTCTCGCTCTCTGGTCCTGCTCCGGTGGCTCTGGTCCTTGCTGGTGCTTCCTGGTCGTGCTGGTGGATCTCTCGGTCTACCCTGACTGGTGCTCGCTGGTGCTCCTGGTCTCGCTACTCTGCTGCGCTACTCGCTGTAGGCTGATCCTTGGTGCGCCGTGCGTGCTTGTGCCTCGTGCTGGCGTGCTGTCCTCCCTCGCGCTCTCGCTCGGTGCCTGCTCGTGGTGCTGCCTGCTTGGCTGCTTGCTGGCTGGCTGTCCTCGATCCTGGCTTCGCTGCGCATGTCTGCTCGCTGCGGGCAACCGTGCCCTGTAATGATTCCCGCCTCGCTTCCGTGCCTCTGGTGTCGGTCAGGCTGTGGCAGCTCAGGAGCCCAGCCCGCTACGCAACCGGAAGCCGCCTCTGAGAGCATGCAGATACGCGGCGTCGGCGGGGCCGGGGCGGCGGTGCGCCGCATCGGGGCGCCGGCCACGGTCGGCTGCCAAATGGAGGAAGAGGCATATGCGAAGAATGGGAGAGGCGGGGGCAATACGCATTGAGGAGGGAACACTGTGGGATGCACCCGGACGCTCGCCCGCTGCCGCGGTCGGCCTCGAGAGCGTGCAGCAACTGCCTATCTATCTATCTTCATTTCTGAGACGAGAATGACCACTCGGCCTACTACAGCACACCCAACCACAGGAAGCAGGCTGCTTGGAGAGAGAAACGGCGGGAGCAGCCTTGGGCTGACCCACTTCAGAGGCCTGTTGTCCCTTCGTGCTGGTTGGAAGCACATGCGGCACACCTGGTATGGGAAGCCGCCCTCCAAGCAAGATCTTGGGCCAGGCCCGTCGGTCATGGCCTGACAGACAGAGAGACCTTAAGTGGCCCATCCGCGCACGGTGCAGCTTCGCGAGGGTGAGATCTGCCACTGAGAGGAAGCAGCCCCCCTCCTGCCGTCAGCAACCCTCTTCCTTCTCGGCAGCCCTGCTGGGAGCCAAGTCTCTTCTGGCCAGAAGAGTCGAGCTCCCTGTTCTCCAGCGCCAGGTTTCTCGTGGGCGCTGGCCCGGCGCGCGGAAGAAATCCCGCAGCGGCACAGTTCTCTCTTCATCCTGACAGCACCCCCCCGCATCGCGCGTGACGGCACGGTTGCACGCGTGGAGGCCAACTGCAGAGCGCCGTCGCCGCGAGCGCTCTTCTGCGGCTTGCACGCTGCGCGCGTGACGTAAGCTAGCGGCCCAGCCTGAAAGGCAGCGCTCTGCCAGACGCCGACCGCTGCCGGAAGCCCACATCCGCGACCCCGTCCCAGCCCGGTCCACCCTCGCGCTACCCGCAGTGAACGCGCCCAGAGAGCGCGAGACAGCGACGAGGCGCCTCGCAGTACGCCACTATCTCCGTTCCTGCTGCGCGCAGCGACTGCACGCGGCCGCACCCCACCGCCAGGTGCCCCGTCACGCCGCCGCTCGGGCCACTCCACCGGCAGGCGAAGCTCGAGCATAGCCCATGCGCCTCTCTTCTCCGATCTGCGCGCGCGTCCACAACCGCACTCACCGCACATCCGCTCCACCGCACAAGCCCCGCTCTCGACTCGTCCCCAGCCGCGTACCTCGCGCTCACCCCGACGCCTGCCTCCTCCTCGCGGCCCTCGCGCGCGCCGGGCACGGCCCACCATCCGGCAGAACCCCGCCGCACTAGCTCCCCGCCCCGGTGGCCGTGCAAGGCTCGACACCTTGGGCGCCCGTGCCCGCATCCACACGATGGCCGCGCTCGAGCGCTCCGCGCTTCATACGCCAACAGCCCCTCCACAGCACTACCCACAGCGAGCACATACCCCGGTGCTCCCCGCGCGCGCCCGACGCTCCAGGTGCGGTCTGCCGCCCCGCGTCCGGCTCCTCGCACCCAGGTGATGTCGACTCTCCCTTCCAAGCGCTTTCCACAGGCCTCCACCTAACCAGCCGCGGTCTTATGGACGCTACCCAGCACGAGGTAGTAGCCAAGCAAACAAGCAAGGCCGCCTGCTCCCCAGTCCGGCGCGCGACCGAGCGATTCCGCATGCCTGGACCCCCCGCATTGGCACGCTCGCGTCTCCACCTGACGCTGCCACCACAATCACCACCCACACTGCACCTGATGCCCACCCACACCGCAGTCCGGTCGATCCCAGCCCGCCGCCAGACAGCCCCACTACACTGCTCCTCCTCCACCCCACACGCCCCACGCCAGCCGGCCAGTACATTCCTGTCGTCAGTTTGGCACGACACCTCAGATCGTGCCATCAGGGGATAGATAGGAGCTCCTCACACCATCAATGTGGGGCCCTCTAAAGTGCAGCTGTCTGAGAGCGGCTGCATTGTGCTCAACAGCAACCTATCCACCTGTATTGCCCTCTCCGCCGGCGGGCCAGGCACCCAGCTGGGGCTTCAGACCAGCCACTCCAGCAAGGCGAGCGACCCTCCCCAGCACCTCGACCTTCACAGCACCTGAGACTGCACACCTCCCGCGGGGCCGTGACTGCTAGGACCGTGCCAGAGATCTCTGGACGGCGCGGGTGCCCCCGACTACCTGTTAGACTTTATCCTTGGACACAGTTGGACCTTGCGGTCATCTTTCTCCTTTTAACCAGCGTCTGTTCATTATCAAGATTATCCCTGTCTGCCTTCCACACACTTGCTTCATGTTATTCTTTTTTTCCAATACACAGTGCTTTCGTGAAACTTTTAGAAATGGTCCAGCCTTGCATTCGCTTGTGCGAATGAGTTAAGGATAGCAGCGCGGTGTCGCGGGAGCCCAGGGATACCTGTGGGATCTCGAGCGCATGGGTAATAGCGCTGTGGTCATGGGCAGGATATCTGTCGGGATGGCGTTTAGATAGCTGTGGTGCGATGGGGTTGAGACAGCTGCGTGGGTACTGTGACGATAGCCTGTGGGATGGGTTGAGCCGATGCTGTGGTATTAGTATATTAACCATCCACGTTGCAATGTACTACTGGACTGTATGGTCCACCCTTCCCCAGGTGCCACCCTATGGCCCTTCATTCATTCTGAATAACAGTGTAAGCGCATTCACCCACACATCTCAACTAAACCACAGCTCCTTTATTAGCATCATGCCCCGTTCATTGTAGCGGTCCACCCAGACAATTCTCATCCAGTGTGATAGGACAGGCTGAAGGACGCATCCATTATAATGCACTCTAGTCACTCCCTGTTCTTGCCTAACCTCCAGCTGGCCTCCAGCTGGCGGGAGCTGTGCCACAGGTGTCTGCAGTCGAGGGCGACCGTGCGCTGCTTATTCCCTTCACGTGAACGCTCTGCTCTGGGCCCTTGCACATCTCTCCCAGCTGTTTCTATCAGGTTTGCCCTTCCTCGCCAATATCCCCAGGCCTCAGCGCCTCAGAGGGTTGGCCTGTCCTGCTTGGAGGTCCTGCACGATCCTGTTCTGCCTATCAGAACTGCGCCACGGTAGGCCGGAGTGCTGCATGAGATTGTTCGCAGGATGCAGGCAGAAGCTTCCACGATCTTCCTACGGTCTCTCGTTGGGCGCTGCTGGCATGGATGGTGAGATAGTACGCTTCGCTGCATGAACCGGCTTGTGGCCAGGATGCAGAAGGCGCGTTCTCTACACTACAGCGTTTGCCGCACTGCACAGCTGTAGCGATCTGAAGATCCTTCCTCTTCCTACGCGCGTGCAGCATCGCTGAAGTGTAGGGCTTCATGACGGGGCTAGCGTTCTGTCGAGAAGGGCATATTCCCCACGATGAGGTAGGCACACGCGTGTCGTGGGTGCAGGGGATTCTGGATCTGGAATCCCATGAGAGTGTATATCAGCCCTCTGCTTGCAGCTTGACCTGCGTGGCCTATTACCCTGGGGGGATGCTGCATAACATGAGACGTTGCCTGAGCATCGAGTGTACCTGAACTTGTGATTCAGCAATCGACCATGGTGGCAAGAGGACCATGCTGCAAGAAGCCTGCTTGTAGTTGAATATTAAGTTGTATCCCCGACTTGGCAGGGCGTTTTGTTGTGTACTTTGCAGCGTCATTCTGTGCTTGCCCATCTAGATGCTCCAACGGCTATGTGTGGGAAGTTCCATACCCTTGATCACCACTGCTCTGCAACTTTCTTTCCGCCTTTCTTCCGAGTGGCTGGGTGGCACTGGAGGAGCCTCCTCCCAGGCCTATTACTTCGATTTGATGACCTGCACCACTTTCTTGCTGTGCACCACCAATGCTGACTGGTCGATTATTGTCGCACCGTCCTAGCCATGAGCTGGTGCATGCTTCCTCGTACGGTCCGCCGGCCGCACGATGGGCGCAGAGTGCCACCCTGAGTGCCAGGCCTTGAGCGCCAGGTCCCAGGGACGGGGGCCGCGAACGCTTGGGTGCTCCTGCTTGGTCAACCTGGCGGGTGTCAGCCATTGCACAGCTTCGTCAAACCGATGGCTGGAGGCATCCTCGCTGCAAGTGTCTGATAATGCACGAGGATCTCGTCGGCTCCTGACTCTCCACCATCCCAGCTTCGTTGCTTTACAATCCCGTATGGCGCTTTCTCGCATCCATCGTTTGGAACCCCCTACGACGCTCTTCGGCCCGCGGCCTCCCTTTCTCTTCCGATGCAGCACGCAGCTTCACCCAGGAGCGGTAGTGGACTTCAGCACGGTGCTGTGGCAGAACGATGGTGGCTACCAAAAGGCCCAGGTTGTTACGAACTCCAGGTGGACCTTGAACTGGACTGCGTGTGGCAAAGAGCAAGAGCACGCGATTGGAAGGCTGCAGAGAGTCTGCAGCAGCAAGCAGCTGGTGGAAGGTGGAGATCAGTAGTTGTCCCCCTTCTAGGAAAATATAGGTCTTTTCCCCCATGTGTCCTTTTTCGCATCCTCTAAGCCATTCTCTCACATTCCTAAGTATCCCGAGGATTAGATCCCGCCTCTCAGCGAACGTTTTCTTCACTTTTAGCAATGTCGGTGTCTTGTGGTGGCTGCATCCGCTTACTCCATGCCTATTCTCCGTCCGTGCTACCTTTGCTGCGCATGTCCGGTCCCGTCCGTTTCGCTTCTCCACCTTTGTCCGTTTTAACCCGCTGAATGGATGGATGCTTTCGCGGGCATGCCCGCGCGTGTGCCTAGCAGATCGTAGTGGAACGCGAACGGACGCCGATGGAGTGCGAACGGCATGTTCCACCGTCTGATGTGTAAGCGGCATGCAGAACAGGACGCCGCTTCGCCGAATACATTTGCCGCCTCAAACAGGTTTGAGGTGCTCAAAATCTTTTGACTGGATGAAAATGTCAATAGTAAACGGATGCTGCGACGGATTAAGAGCACAAGAAAACACGAGAGTGCTAGTCAGAACGGAGCTCGCGTTAACCCATACAGATGGACCAACTGTATTTTTCTTCCATTTTACAATCCTCTTTCATCATTGGTGAGTTGGTGACAGTGGGCTTTACTCACGTGCGGACGTTATTGGACCAGTTGTAGGAGGACAGACGCACGCGGCTACCATCTGGAGAGGCTCAACTTGGAGGTATTATGACGGGGCAACCTAGGTTATATCAATTAGTATGTGATTAGTTATCCGAAGATGGCATTTCAACGGTTGGCACTATATATATGTGCTGCTGAGGATCTTTTTGGGGGCAATAAATTCCTGCACTCAACAATTGTTATTACCTCAAGACGGTGACTTAATACATATAGTCTTTTGGAAGACTCTTCTTGGCAGGAATGTCCGAGGAATTTTTAAAAGAGGATCCTCTCTTTCGAAAAAATTAGTTTGGTGTTAGAGTTTGTCAAAACTGTAGTCACACTAGTGCAGTATTCAGAGAGAGGGTAAAATGTTTCAAACCTTTCTTCAAATCATCAGTTTTTGTTTAGCTCCAGTACTGTTAAATATATGGTCCCGCTCACCAGCTGTGTTTGACCCCAGGCAGGTTAGAATTCGCATTAATGGCGATTTAATGATCGAAGGGCGACTGTTTTTGACTATAGACCAGGTGGGGACCATTTGCCTAGAAGAGTAAAAGGTCGGAAATATTGGTAGGATTACATTGCGCAGTGTTATTGCTTGAGGCCCTTGCCGGTAGGGAGACGCCTGCCCACCATTGTTTAAGTCTGCCAAGTGGTAAACCCACGTCGCCGCGCACCAGGTCCCCACTGGTGTCCTATCGGGCAACACTCAGAGTAGCTTAAGTACTTGCTAACCTTATTCATCAAGCTTGGGCGCTGAATGCCTCACCTGTTGTTTCTTGCAAGCCAAGACATTGGCTGAGCCAAAAGTTCTCGTCAAGCGTGTGGCTCATTTAAAGATTGGTTTGGGGCTGATAGTTAGAAGCCCCTTTGTTCTCTTAAATTGTGGGGTCGCATGCCCCAACCATTTGTGGAAGATCACTGCACAACGACCAGCAGCCCGCCCAGACAAAGAGGAGCAGGAGTCTTTCCAATACTGATGAGGCCACAGCTAAAATAAAGTCCGTCCAAGCTCAATCTTGGATTGCTTCAGAGAAGGTTGAGGAACCAGGTCAGTGAGAGATCTGCTCCTTTTCCTTGTCTTCATTAATTAAGTGGCACAATAGAGGAGGAGCTGTATAATATAGCACAGTATAGTCACTGAAACAAGTCCTAAATCCAGAGGAAAAGGAATCGGGAGTCGAGAAGAAATGAGTCCTATTGAAAACAATGGCAGAACTCCTCACAAGTATGCCAAGGATCCTGCCCTCCCGACAGAGAAGGGAACATGAGTAAATAAAAATGATAAAATAATAAAAATAGTGCATAAAAATAGAATAAATCAGATAAGAGAAATCACATTGAAGCTAAGCATTGCTAGACTTCCAGCTAAAGGAGTAAGACTGTAGAACAACAACAACAAAGAAACAGCAGCAAAGCCCTCCTACAGCTGAGGCCCAACTCGGACTTTTTAATTTTTTTTTTTAAATCCTGAAATATACCTAGAAGTGGGTTAGTGATCACACTGCAAAAGTTTCAAAAATGTAAAGGGTTGAAAAATAAAAATTTGAAGACTAAGATATGATAGAAAAATAGCCTTAAAAGCAGGTAATAATTAAGATAATCTTAGTTCATCTTGGTTAAGCAGAGAGCCTACTTGCCAGCTGCTCCCATCTCCAGGTTGTTAAGTCCATCAATTGCGACAAAAATGTATATATCTCTTTGCTTCGATGGGGTGGTCACTTAGAATCAATAGTTAATGATTGGGCTTGGTTTGTTTGCTAAGTATTTGATGACTCCTCTAGCAGTCCCAGAAGCCTACCTCAGAGCAAGCTCCACTGCTGGCCCATGTCCTGCTGACTTTCTGACCGCCTGTGAAACAGTCCAGCTGATTAGCACCCCAAAACTCAGGAGTATCACCAGAGCAACAGCAGCTGCCCCCACCAGAGCCACCAGAGGCAGTTCAAGCTGCGTGGCCAGCAGACCGGAGAGCGGAACGGAGGAGCTGGCGATGCCCAGATTATTGGAGGCGCAGAGTGCAATGGAAAAATGGGAAAATGCACTCTTGAATTAAGTCCAGAAGAGAGGGGGTCGGCCCATCTCTCCCTCTGAGACGCCACCAAGCAGAGCCCAGAGACAGCTGGTGTCCCTCACAGCTGGCAACAAATGAGAATATACTATAGTTGCCTGAATTATGGATACAGCTAGATCCAGAAAACTTTAACTCCGTAATAAATTGATATTCCATGTACTACCTCATAAGCATCTTGTAAGGAGGCTGATTTTTAACATTTATTTAATATTGTTAAGGGCTTCTGGCCGAATGTCAAACCCTGGTGACTTATTAATCTATAATGTGTCAGTTAGCTCCTAAATGTCATCCTTTGTTAAGTGAATTGGACTTGATTTGATTAGTTGATTAGATACACTTTCTGAAAGAAATGGTTGATATGATTCTTTCAGTGTTCAACAATGGCTAAGGTTGGAAATTAATTTAGCAGTGCCTTTAGCATTCATAAATACAATTTTTCCTTTATTATTTTATTGCTTTTTCCTGACTTTTCTGGATGTTCGTTTATAAATAAATATTGGCTTAATATATTTATTACTTTTTGTTTTGGCTTTTTTGTAATTTGTATATCCGTGTTTTCTGTATTTGTCCCTTTAGTTCTATTTAATAGGTCTGGGCAAACTTTCAAAGTTTCACTTCAACTCAGACCAATTGGGAGTATCAAATCAGTTCATCAAATTGAAATCACATGGATTTTAATTGATTTTCCAAATTAGCTTAAATATTTGAAGTTTGGCCCAGTTCACCCAACTCCACTACTTACCATGTTGGCATCTTTGGAAATTTGTTTCTTTTCTTTTTAATCCATGCTATGCATTTTATCTGAACAGTAATGTGATGCATGAAAGTACTTGCAACAATATTCATGTTTCCTGTAGGCAACAGAATTTCAGTCTTTCCACTTACCTTATTTACTGGACAGGGTAACAGACTCTTCCATAACTGATAGTTTAAAGAAGTTTCTCAGCAACTGACCAATGCCATTTGTGTCTCCAATTTGATAATAGTAAGGAATTCAGATCTCTAACGAAATCCTATATTTCACACAATAACAATCTCAGTTACCACAACATTTGCTATATTCACAAGCCATTTCCAATGGAGAGTAATTCTAGCCTGCTGTCAGCCATGTCTCAGTCTTACCTGCTGCAGTTTGTAATCTGCAGGTTAAGAGACAATAGGAATTCACCACCCATCATTTCCCAATCAAATGCAAGAAACATGATAGCCATGAGGATGCAGATTCTTTTCCAAGCAGAGATGCAAGCAGAAAAGATCTTTATTTGCAAAGAGGTCTAAGAAAGGATTAAAATAAATAGTTATGACCCCTCACCATCACCGTAAACTCTGGGTGGGATTCAATAGGATAAAAAAGAAACCCAAGACAATGAATTACATCGAATGAACAAATATGCATTATAGGCAACCGATAATTTCACAAAACTGCTTTAACCTGTATGTAAAAAAACAACAACATTGGATCCCTGAGAGGAAAGCATCCCCAGTATATGGCCACCCCCAAAAAGACCTGTCATTTAATCACTATCCCAAGCACCTTGTGAGGGGGACACAATCCACAATAGGCTGGGTCACAATCACATATTTAGTTCTGAGAACTTTGAGACTTTACCAGCCTTCATCACTATTTTGCTATCAGTAACAAGCAATTGACAGTAACTGACACCTATGCTGTAGAGAGGTGAGACACCAGTAAGACAACCCTTTATTAAGGGTTATCTCTCATCATGAGGATTCTATTGCTAGCTAGACTGCCCAGTATCCATCTAATGGATACTTCTGGAAATTATCCAATCAATTCAAACTCTCCCACCCCCCCACCGCAGCCTCACAACTCCTAAAATTGGCTTCCAAGGACTAAGAGTCTTTAAGGCCCGGTCCCACTGCACTTACGGATGCAAAGAAGATGTAAAACGTTAAAAAAAGCTTGCCATCCATT